>NDXB01020211.1:58544-82560 GCA_002631895.1 Agapornis roseicollis | reverse complement strand
TTTTCAGTTGCCTCAAGTGATGTTTTGCAATCATTCGTTTTTCTCTCCCTCTATCTCATTCTGGTTGGGGTATTCATGGTCAGCTCCTGTAGTTGAGGCATTAGGATTTTCCAGTTGCCTGTTCAGTTCATGGCAAGGCTTGACAAACTTTGCAGGCAGTTGCCATGGGCCTGTAGGTAGGAGGACACAAATACATGCCCTTCCCCAGGTTATTCTTGAGCAGCAGACAGGTTAAAGTGATTCCCTAAAGAAGAAGCATTCTGATGCAAAAGGAATGTAGAGCAGCTGCAGAAGTAAACTGCAAAGTGTTAACAGTCAAGGAGTTTGCTGTGTTATTACCCACTTTTTTCTTTCTTTTTCTGCCACCCTGATGTTGCTTGGGTGACGGCTGATGAGCTTGTAGCTGCACTGCCTGCATTACATAAATCTCTGTCGGCAACTGCAGGGTTGCATTAACTCTTTGTTGTCTGAAACTGCTACCTACTAAAAACTTTTACACGAGCCCAACAACAAAAATATAGAGAATACCCTCTGTCGTCAACACACACAGATATATACACACACGTACGGGATCCCACGAGCACTCTTCACACAACTATGAAATTTAAAACACAAAATCCAGACAATCATTACTTCCATTACACAGTTCCACATACAGAACGTGGCACAAGGACCTTGTGAAGACCATCAGGAAACCAGCTCTGAGAAGCATCATCGCAGTGTGAGGTGGCAGGCTCAACCTTAGCAGGCGTCCCCGCAGAGGCTCTGCCTCCCCACATCACGTGAGGCTTGGGCTTTCAGACTGANTGAGGCTTGGGCTTTCATACTGACCAAAATGCACACTCATTCTGACACAGGTGGCCAGCCTATGTCAGAAGAAGCAGCCAGCAGTATCTAAAAGGTCTCCAAGGGTCGATAGAAACATGGACATACTTATATTTGTCAATTTCTAGTACATAAGTATCATACAGAGACTATATCACTGCAAGTCTTGATCCAACACATATATCACAAGGAAAGTACACAATATATCTACATTCTCCACCTATTTCACTTTTCCTGTGAGAATTACCCATTTATCATGAGGATTTGGGGGGGTGATCATTGTTGGGTCTGTACCCATTAGTCGCTGTAGGTCAGAGCCATGTAGTGGATGATCTGCTCCGGTCACTTGGGTCAGTTGCTTCATGCAGTTATCTTCCCAATCTTGTTTAAAAAGCATCATTGCTGCTGGGTCAAAGATCAGTCTACAAGTTTGTTTTATGTCAAATGGGAGCATGTCATCTCCCCCAAAGATACTGTCTATAAGGGTGGAGACCATGGCAGAATTAAGGCCTTTATCAGTAACTGTTCTAGAAACCGTTTGTATATCTTTAGGATGTACTGGTGAGTAGACCCTTTGTCCCCCGTCTGTCACCCGGACCGGGAATGCTAGTGCAGCTGATTGGGCACAGTCGGCACATGCAATCTTTATTTTCCTCCAATCCGAGAGAGGGAGATCTCTCCCTCGTGATTCCCTTCGAAACTGGATGGGGATGTTTTGACTCTTAGCATTGCTTACGTTTGCTTCCTCCTCCTCTGGATCGGAATCAGTGATCCAGCTGTCCCTGTTATTGTCGGAGTCGCAATCCGACCGGCTGGGTACTTCCGGGTTCCGGTATCCTCTCGTCGAGTTCTGGTCACGCCCCTTACAGGCGGGTACTTTCGGGCTCCGACCCCGCCCCCTATCCTTGCGGGCGGGCCGTGACCCGCCCCTGCTGCCCTGGCTCCAGCCCCACGCCCCTCCCTTGTGGGTGGGCCGTTCCCGCCCTCTTGGTTCGCCCCGCCCTTCACTGCGACTCCGGCCCCGCCTTTCACCGGGACTCCGGCCCCGCCTCCTTCCCTCGTGGTCGGCGCCATCTTGGAGTGCTTCTCCTGTGTTCTCCCCAGGGGCGTCTTTGCCTCGCCTCTCCCCTTCTTTCTCTCCACCATCATGGAGTGCATAGGGTGGTGGTCTGACCCAGACTGTTTCAGACTCTGCTTTTTTCTCGGCTCCCCTGGCCTCCTCGGCCAACCCTTCCCAGAAGGATTTTGCTTGTTTCTGGCCCTCCATGAGCGGGTCAGGGTTTGGGGACTGGGAAGACATTCCCCCTCCCGGTTGATCTTTAGGCTGAGCAGAGTCATTATCGGGTGGGGGGTGCGAGGTCTGTGTGGCTGCCCTGACTCCCAAGGTCGAAGTGACCCGCAAACAGTCCTTTGCTGCCCTCCATGTCTCCTGCTCCCGTAAAGCCTTCTGCAGGGCTTGAGTAACTTTGCCCCACGACTTAAGGTTTTTCGCACTACCTGAAGACATCGCTTCCTCAGCCAGTGCTTTAGTGCACTTATCCCACACCGTAGGGTGGAGAATATCTACCGGCTGGTCAATGACCCGGATTTGTAAAAGCCTCGCAACCGCGAGAGTAAAATCTCTGGGCTTACATTCAATACCCCACTGCGCATGCAATTCTCCTACAACCTTTGCAAGGGCATCCATCCTCCTTGCTGGTCCCTCGGGGGCTTCCTCCCCTGCCGGGCTGGTCCAGCCGCTCCGGCTGTTGTTTACCTGTCCAGGCGATACTTGATTCCTGGGGTCCTCGGGCCTCCTCGACTCCCTCAAGGTATCCACCTGCCTCCGGGGCTTCCTTGACTCCCTCAAGGTTCCCCACGAAAGTCCCCAGGCGTCCTCGACTTTGGTACCTTTGTCAGGGTTCCTGTAAGACTGCTGGGGTTTCCGTGACTCTTCCGAGGTTCCCTCACGGAGGTCTCGGGCTTCCTTGGCTGTTTTGAGGTTCCCGTAGGATCTCTCCAGGTTTTCAATCCCGGTTCCCAGAATTTAGCTTGTCACCAAGATTCCTGGGTTTCGGCACCACTTGTCGCCTTCGCTGAGGCATGACGACGTGGTTCAGTAATGACTCGACAACCACATCTTAGGTCGTTCGGTCCATGAGCACTCAGACACCAATGTGGTGGAAGGCAAATGGCGTTTATTTGTGAAAAACACAGCATTTTATAGTCCTGAGTTTACAACGTCACCTCCGTCTGCTTACATCACAAGCTAGCTGGTATTTGATGCCCAGGAGAGTGGTCTTATCTATCCGTACAGCACGAAATCTTCCGGTCGCCATGCCCTAACTGCCACACCCAAGGCTTCATCCAACCTGGCCTTGAACACTGCCAGGGATGGAGCACTCACAACCTCCCTGGCCAACCCATTCCAGTGCCTCACCACCCTAACAGGAAAGAATTTCTTCCTTAGATCCAATCTAAACCTCCCCTGTTTAAGTTTGAACCTGTTACCCCTTGTCCTGTCACTACAGTCCCTAATGAAGAGCACCTCCCCAGCATCCCTAGAGGCCCCCTTCAGATACTGGAAGGCTGCTATCACGTCTCCACGCAGCCTTCTCTTCCCCAGGCTGAACAGCCGCAACTTTCCCAGCCTGTCTTCGTATGGGAGATGCTCCAGTCCCCGATCATCCTCGTGGCCCTCCTCTGGACTTGTTCCAACAGCTCCATGTCCTTTTGATGTTGAGGACACCAGAACTGCACACAATGCTCCAAGCGAGGTCTCACGAGAGCAGAGCAGAGGGGCAGGATCACCTCCTTCGACCTGCTGGTCATGCTCCTTTTGATGCAGCCCAGGATACGGTTGCTTTCTGGGCTGCAAGTGCACACTGAAGTCGGCTCATGTTCATTTTCTCATCGACCACCACCCCAAGTCCTTCTCCACAGGGCTGCTCTGAATCTCCTCTTTGCCCAACCTGCAGCATGCCTGGGATTGCTCCAACCCATGCACACAGCACACTGCAGGGAGGGTGCTCAGCTCCCTTGGGGGACCCAGACATGCATGCCCCACAGTGCTCTTCCAGGAGCAGTGTGTCCCCTGGCTGCAGTCAATGTCATTTCCCCTCTGCAGCCTCCTTCTGTGCCATGGCAAAGCCCGGCCCATGGCACTTTTGGGCCAGCTCCATCCCCAGAGGTTTCTTCTCACCACAGGAGTGGGAAGCATTGACCCCTCTCCTCAGGCACCGCAGCAGTAGCTGCGGGTGCTGTCCTTCCCCTGCCTCGCAGTCCCTCCTGCTTTTCTGCCCAGGTCTGACTGGGGCAGAGACCCACTGGAACCTGCCTCTCCTGCACGAGCCCTGCCCTGACGCTCTGCTCTCCTGGCTTCCCAGGGAGCCGTATGCCCACTCCCCCATGCAGTCCAAAAGCCCAGCCTTCCTGGAGAGGGGACACAGGCCTGTGCTTTTGGGGAGGGCACAGAAAGAAGCAGACGCTACCCTGGGGTGGCATCTGCCTCCCTTCAGGACCACAAAGACTGCACGGGTCCACTGGGGACGTGAGCAGTGCTGCTGCTGCTGCTGGCACAGGCACCAGTTCCCAGGGCACAGCAGCACTTTCTCTCCTTCCAGATGCTGCTGCCTTTCACCGACACGAAGAATGTAGCTGCGTGTGAAAGGGCTGTGGTGAGGATCGGGAAGCTGGCCGATTTGATGGACAGCTCTCCCTCAGTGCAGGTAAGGAGGCAGGCACCCTCCAGGCAGGCTGTCTCCCATTCTCTGCCCACCGTGGGCAGCAGCCTGCGGCTTGAGATGCCTGAGGCATTCAGCACGGCTGTGTCCTGGGCGGGGGTCTCGGCTTCTTTCTTTTCCCCATGGTCTTCCCTGCCCAGCACCCTTTCTGCCAGGTGCCATCTTGGTCCCCAGTCCTGTGCAGGACAGCACTGCACAAGGAGCATGGCGGGAGGTCAGGCCTGGCAGCTCTCCTGCCCTGCTGCCCAGCTCGCTGCTTTGGGAGGGCCCTGCAAACCTCTGACCTGCCAGGATCCTTCCCCGGGCCAGACTCTGGGGTTCAGGGCTTTAGTTGCAGCTGCTGCCTCTCAGCCCTTCTACCTGTCCTGCCTCCCTTGCCCAGGTTTGGAGCTTGCTTGCATACGATAGCAGCTCTTCCCACAACATTATCCGTGGCTGCTTCCTGGGACAGCTGCTGGGACACCTCATTGTTTGCTGGACTAGCAAGATCTGGAAGATCCAGGGTGAGGTGTTGGATACTCTTCATTACCTCTGGAGATTCATCCAGCATCAAAAATGTAAGAGAAGCTGTGTTGGGCTGTGTCCCTCCACACACAGACATCTCCTCGTAGTCCTGCTTGTTTCCCTTGAGCATTGCAGTAGATTCTTTTTGTACCTCCTGGACACTGTCCAGGAAAGCCTGCCCTCTTCCCTCACCTCCTTTGCCCCTCACAGCTGCTTTCCCACAGCATCCCAGCTGTAGTTTTGCTGCAGAAGCTGAATGCTCATCACAAGTCCAGCACTGTGCTGCTCTCCTTCCCACTCTTCTCGGGTCCTTTCAGAACCCAGCTGCTCAATGGTCCCCATAGCCAAAGCTGTCACTGATGGTAATCGATGCTGTGTCCTAATGACTCTTCTGTGATCCCCTCTTGTTTAGGCATGACATCATCTGAGGATAAGCTAAGGCATTGCCAGTGTGGAGACAAAAGGAAAGCTGGGAAACCCTCCTGGCTCTCCCTGTGCAGCACCAGGAGCATCGTAAAGGTAATGAGCTTCTCCCTTGCTTGGCCTCGTCCAGGGCATCAGCAGAAGACTGGTGTGAGCAAAGGGGTCCAGAACCAGCGGGCTTGGCACGGTCTCAGTGTCCCTGGTGAGAGGGTTGCTGCTGCTCTGGAGCAGGGACTCCAGAGGGCTGCGCTCCAGTGTCCCAGCAGCAGCTCCATGTCTCCTGGCCACCAGGAAGCCCTGCTTATCTGTAGGGCTAGCACCTGGTGCCCATAGCCCCAGCCCTCCTCCCTCACCCTGGGCCCCTCTCTTCTCATCCTCCATCCCGCAGCGACTGCAGCCCCTGCTGCCAGCTCTCCTGTGGGTATTCGTGCCAGAGCTGATCTTGCTGCTCAGCTGAGCAGCACTATCAGGGCACTCAGTGCGAGACGTCTTCCCTGCCTTCCTTCCTCCCGCAGGCATTTGCGGAATACCTCAGCCCCACTGATAGGACGGTCATCATCCTCAAGGCCATCAAGGCCATGAGAGACTCATGCACATGTAACAAGGAGGAACTGAGCAGCATTGTGGATACGGTCATGACGGAACCTGCCTCCTGGCTGACGGAGGTAAGCAGCCTGTGGCTGCCCTGCCCTTGAGCCCTTTCAGGCACTGTTCCTCCCTACATCGGGCCTTCCCTCACCCAGGTGCCTGAGGCACCTTGAAGCCATTTCATGGCAGCAGAGTAGGATGGGAAAGGTGGCCATTTCAGTGGCAGCTGAGGAAATGGCAGCAGTCTGGTGGCAGCACCGCCCTCACTCGTGTGCCCTCCAGGTGCCAACCGTTGTGAGCTGCATCTATAACAACCTGAAGCACATCAACACAGCATCAGCCCGGCAGACCCTGGACAGGCTGCTTCTAACAATGGCAGAGCTGTGGCCAGCGGATGTGGTCCTGAGACTTGCGAGTCTCTCTCCAGCATGTAACAGGTACTGACCGCCACAGCCCGTGTGGATTTGTTCCATGTGGGGAAGGAGGCCTGGAGGCCCACAGAAAACTACAGGGCACCCCTGAGGAGCAGGGCCCTCCTGAGGATCAAGGCCCTGCATGCCACCACTCTCTCCAGCCCTGCTGGGTTGGCCAGGCCTGCAGTAGCCAAAGCCGATCAAGCCAGACCCAAGTCCGCGCACGAGGTTTCTCCCTACCCCATGGGGAACACTATCCCAGCCCCCTCCCACCTGTCCAGGCTGGGACCCAGGCACTCCAAGCAAGGGGTTGGGAATGGGCAAGGCTGCAGGACAGCCTGGCTGCTGCAGTACTGGCCCAGGCACCGTGTTGTGGCTGAGGAGGACCTGCTGACAAGAGTGCTCTGCGTCCGCAGTGTTGCTATGTCCATGTGGGAAGTGCTGCTGTCCCAGCACCTCATCTTGGAGAATGTCCTGAGGGAGATGAGCATCAGGTTCCACTACCTGAGCATGAAATGGAGATTCAGCTCCCACAGTGTGGAAGGCTGCATCCAACTCTTGGCTGTGAGTAACCAGCCTAGTCCTTGCTCGTGCTCAGGGCTGTGCCTGCCTCTCCAGGATAACAGGCACAGCCCTCTCCCCTGCCATCAGCCCCAAACAGTCGCCTCCTCTGTGACACGGAGGAGGACACAGCCCCTTAGGGCCAGCCCAGCACCAGGCTCTCCTGCGCCAGCCACGCAGGGCCATGCTGTCTGGGTGCGGGTGCACAAAGCCCCTGTCTGCCCAGTAGTGCTCTCTTTGCACAGCTGGATCCGGCACAGACAAGCGTGTGGTGTGTCCCACAAGCACTGAGTGTCCCCCAGGACAGGCTCTCCATCCCTGGTGCCCTTGCCCTGGGCTGCCAGTGGGAGCCAGGGGTTGTCCTGTGTGGAGAGCCCTGCAGGCTCAGCCGGTCTCTCCCTGCCATCTTTGTTTCAGCTGCTGGCCTCCAGCCAAGTGACACCACAAACGTTTGCTGAGATGTACAAATTGCGGGAGGTGCTGATGCCTCCAAGGCTGTCCTCCATGGTGCTCCAAGGCCTCGTCACACTGTCACAGGCACCTGACTCGGTGAGCAGGGCATAGGCAAGTGAAGCCGTGCTGGCCACCTGGGGCTGGGCAGTGGGGAACACGGTGGTTTGACCTGGGCTGGGAGTCGGGAGCTGGGGTGATGGCTCCAAATGCCCTCAAAGTCCCCTCACATGCCCAATCCCCTCAGTGCACCCAGAGGCAAGGCCTGCCAGGAGGCTGCTGCAGGAATTCCTGTGCCACCGCCCAGGCAGCCAGACGGGAGGCTGGTGCTTAATGGCCAGAGCATTTTGGCCTGGGTGGTCTTTCACCACTTCACGAGAAAGAAATTCTGTGCTTCTTTCAGGCAAAGAAAATACTGGTCCTGCTGCCAGACTTGATGAAGACCCTGCAGAGCGCCCACAGCGCCCACAGGATGAAGGCCCTGCTCATATTCACAAACATGAGGGGTCATTTGAAGAAGAAGGCCAGCTCCATCGCTCTGGAGCTGGCCAAGAAGCTCCTTCAACTCTTTGATGATGTAAGGCTGCTGTGGAAGCCCGAGTCCCACTGATGGGCCCTTTGCAAGAACAACTGTCCGGCAGCACAGTCTGTCGGCAGCACTTGCCCAGAGCTATGCCCCTCCTCATGCTCCCCACGCTCTCATGGGGATGGCTTCTGGTCTCTGCAGCCCAGCCCAGCTTCTCCCTGACGGGCCGATGGCTCTGGGAGACCTGAGGCCCTCCCCTCAACAACGCTGGTGCCCTGGCTCAGGGAGCAGCTGTTACTGAAATCCTCCTGTCCTCCTCCCTACCAGGAGTGCAGCCAGATACAAGAGCTCTCCATCTGCCTCTTCAAAGATATAATACAGATGGCAGATTGGAAGGACAAGTGGCAGATGCAGAAGAGGGTGCGGAGGAGCCTGGTCCCACTCATATTGCACATGAGTGATGAGATCCCGAGCGTGGCCAAGGTACAGATTCCAAACCTAAGCAGCGGTGCGGGGCAGGCTGTGCTGAGCCCGCAGGGGTGGCCTGGACATCAGGGAGGGCAGGAGCATCTGACACGGACATTTCCTACACCTGCCCTACATGGTCCAGCAGGGCTCAGCAGCAGTCCGTGGCCACCAAGGCCTGAAGAGCGGAGTCCGCAGGGGCTTCCCAGCTGTCCCTGCAAGTGCTGGGAGCCAGGCCTTTGGGTCCCAGGCCTTGTCCACAACCTCCCTAATCCTTGCCCCCTCTGCAGGCCTCTGAGGAAGCCCTCTGTGCAGCTATGATGGTGCTCAGATGGAAGAGGCTCTGTCAGCGCATGCAGACAGTGGGCAGTTGGGCAACTGTGGATTTCTTGGTGAGTACAAGTCCCAGGCTGGACACGGGGTGCTCCTCTCACCTCCCCACCCCCAGGATGTTGCAGGAGGCCCATCTGGGCCCTGGCACTGGCACAGGGGGCTCTCGAGCTCCAGACCCTGCTCTGCCTGCAGCTGTCTCTGAACCTCAGCCCCACAGGGCTCCTGGCTGGGAGATGCACATGGCCTGAGGAACAAGGGGAGGTGTGGGGTGCTGGTAGGAGGGACCGGCCCAGGCGACTGGGGAAGGTCTGTGTCAGCCCCGTGCCCTCGTGCTCTTTCCAGCTGGAGCAGGACCAGAGCAAAGCTGAAGAATATCTACGTCAGAGCCTATTTTACCTGAACCACACTCAGGTCAGCGTGAAACTGGCAGCCATGAGGTTCATCGGTAAGCCGCGGGCCCTGGAGTCCCTCTTTTGGCAGCCTGGCCCCAGTCCCAGCTGCTGCACTGGCAGCGAGGAGCAGCCCTGTGGCTGCCAGAGCATCGACTGCTCCGTGCAAGGCCTGTGCAGGCAGGGGCTCTGTGCTTCCCCTCTCCAACCCCTGCCCTCGCAGCGGGGCTCAGCCACACCTTGCTCAGTGCCACCTCCCCCTGGGTCCTGTCCTTCCCTGGGGTCACCCTGCTGAGGGGAGCAAGGGGTGCAGCCAAACCGGCAGAGGTGGGGCCATGCTGCTGGGAGCTTGCTGGACAGCAGCAGGTCTGACGGAGCTCTCTGCACAGGGCGGGCCGCTCAGCTCCTGAAGAGCAACAGGGCGAACACGCTCATGGACGTCTGCGAAGGTAAGCAGGGACAGTGCTGTGTGTGCTGGGCTGGTGGGGCAGGGGACAGAACCTGGGCACTGTGCGGCCATGCCCTGGCCTGCTCCAGGGAACATCTTGGGCGCATTTGTTGCATTCCTGAGAAGCAGCTTCCAGGTGATCCATTTGTCTGGCCTGCACCTCCTGACCAGGGAAAGGGATGGCTGGGGCTAGCATGGTATGGAAGGGATGCCTGCGGGTCTCTGCAGATTGGTGGGTTTCAGCTCTGCTCTCTTTCCTTCTGCTGTAGCCCTCAAGAACTTGTTAACAGAAGAGGAACCCCAGGTCTCATCCCTGGCACTGCAGACAATGAATATTCTCAGCTGTTCACAAGTGTGGCCAAGACGGGCATGGATCGTGCGGGTGCTGTGCTGGTGGCTCTGAAAAGCCAGGCAGCAGTTAAGCCCTGCTTAAGAAAATGGGTCTTTTTGATTAAAGTTCTAACCACAGATCCAAGGCCATGGTCGTTGGGAGCACCGCTGCCAGAGTGCACAAAAGTCAGGGCCACACGTGCACAGTTTCTCTGGGCATCCTGCTCAGTGCCCCACAACCTCCTCCACTGCAGGCACCCCCTTCAGCCACTCCATCTGAGCGAAGGCATTGGCTGCCACCAACACAGATGGCGCAGGTCCCCCCGCTGCAGCTGCAGCCTTTGCTCTCTGATAAGTGCATTATGAGTGCTGATAAGGTTATCTTCCTTTCCTCCTAGAGGGTTGCATGGCAATGTGTGCCCTGACCTGTGCAGACGGCCTTGGAATGCCTCTCCTCCCAAGAGGTGCCTGCCCTTCCTGCGCACCCTTCTATGCCCTGTTCTCTGTGTTCCCAGCGCTGCCTTTTGCAGGAGCTTAGAGGGGCCCCACCCAGTTCCCAGCCGGTCTCAGCGCTGGCCTGGGTTTCTCTGCCTCCAGAAAACTCCACCGTATGCCACTGTCTGCCGTGACCCCCTGATCCACTGAGGAACCAGCCTTCCCTGGGGATGTTCACTAAGGCAGATCCTGTTCAAGGCCGCTCAGAAGTTTAGGCACCTTTTCAATTCTTCTGCATGCTTGCAGTGCTTCTGTGTGCTTCCATCTCTCACGTTTGCATCAAAGTACATGCTCTTATGTGACAATGGGCATTTTGTGAGCAATCCAGAGGCCTCAGTGTAAGGCAGTTTGCCTGAGAACAGTAAGCAATCCAGAGGCCTCACTCAGTGTAAGGCAGCTTCTTGCCTAAGAACAGTAATGGAGTTAGAGACAAGCTGAAGGCCATGGATTAGGAAGTGAAGAAAACACCACCAGCAGAGGCGAAAACGAGAGTGAAGAAAAATCACCTGTAGTAAAGGAGAAAATAAGATAGTCTGAAGGCCGAGTTCCCAGGGCTGAGCTATCCAATCATAAGTGTTGTTAAGGGTTAAAGTGCCCAATCAGTAATTGCCAAAGTGATGGAGCTGTGCTAAGAAATTCCTATATAAGGCTGGCACTTTGTTTAATAAATTGGCATTCGTTTGGATCACGTTGATCATCTCAGCATTGTCCATGACTCCCACGCCAGCACTTATGGGCACCAGCTTTCCCTTCCTTTTTCCTTTGGAGGGGTGGGGGGGGTGGGGTGGTTAGAGATGCGGTGTTGGCTACTTTTTGCAATATGCTTCTGAGACACTTGGAGGCAAGTCTAAAAATGCTAAGGATTATTAATTATTTTCTTAGTTATTGTAATATTTTCCCTTCGCTTTGAAAAAGGCATGCTTCCCTCTGAAATGAAAGTTTCCATACTATGTTTATCTATTCTATCTTTTAAAAGTGTCTCACATCCCAGAAAATAAAGCACAGAAACGTCACAGCATGAAATACAGTCTCCTCATTGAGGAAAACTTTGTCATATTTTATCTTCATGCTAAATTTGCATGTGAATGAACAAGTATTCATGGTGAAGCCATTAAGCCCTCACTGGGTGAAAGGGAATACAAATAGTTTGAAAAATGAATACAAATACACATGCAAGCTGTGTGTTTTCCCAGCATGATATATGGGTTTTTTCTCCTCTGTATTAGTTCAAAAGGTGAATACATTAGGGGCTTAAAGAGCTGGAAGCATTCAAAAATATTCTGACTGGAACCAGGACTAGCTCAGAAAGGTGAGTAGGCTTTGATGTACTGTACCTTAACTCTAGTCAGACTCAAGGAGTCCTTTGTGAGGTCACTAAAAAAGAAAGTGGAAGTCCTTGGTTGCCTGAGGCAGCCCTGAATAGCCAGAATTGTAGATCCCCTATCTGTTTACCTTGTCCTGACCAACTGTTTAGTGCTCTGTCACAGGAAAAGCGTTATTTTTCTTACCCCAGATCTTCACACTGTGATTTAAGTGTCTCTCCTTCCCCCCAGATACGTAGCCCTGTTGTCACACCATAGTTGCGATGCAGAAGCGATTGTGTGGTTGTACTGAAATATCATCACTATAACTTACTTAACAGAATGATATCACTCTCATCTTGTTCTGAACTTTAAACAAAATCTATTAAACCTGCTGAAAGCTTTAGGTCAGCTCTCCTGTTGCAAAAGCCTTTTAAAAGCATTTGTAGCAGGGGGGAGGTGTAAGGAGCTCAGGTGGGCAAGAATACCACCTTAGAGTTGCTGCTCTGTGAAAAATTTAAAGACAGTCATCCTCATCATCTGCAAAAGGTAAGAAACGTGTAGATTATCCTCTAAAACATACTGCCAGTTGTATGAAAATGAGATTCACTGTGGTCTTTTTGCAACTAAAGGTGTTACATACCTATATTAAAATGCCATCTGATCTTGCAAAGGAACATATGCCAATCACTACTGGTGTTCATGTTAAGATTTTTTAAGTAATACTTGCATATTATTAAAATCTCCTACTTTCCTTAAGGGACATTCAAAATTCAGCCTTGGAATCAACTTGAACTTCAGTATAAACTATCAGGCTGACTTTTCTGGCTGCCTCTTCTGTGTAAATATTGCAAAGGGCTTGTCTGCTCTTGCCCCGCACCTGATGCTCTCCTCTGAGAGGTTAGACGTGTACACGCACTTCTTGCGCTTATGTCTCCTATGGGAAGCAATACACCTATGAGATAATGAAGAAGAAATCAAAGCCCGTTTGAGATTGTTATTCTCAGCTCTGCAGCATTGAAAATATCCACTGGAACCTACGGTTATTCAATGATTCTGGGTGTCCAGTTTAAGATTCCTTGAAGATTCCTGTTTTCTGGACAATGTGCGCTCAGAACTTTCTGGTAAAATAGCTAAGGGTGGGTCTGCAAGACTGTGGACATCAGTCTACTTATCAGTCAAAGATATGCAGGTGCTAAATACAACAAACCCTTATTTCACTTACATCATGAGACAAAGAATGCTTCTTTACATGTTTCGCCTGTTAGCAGCAGAAAGCAAGTTTTGTTTCAAATGTACCATTGTGTACGCCTGTGTTTCTGGTTCCTTGGGATGGAAGAAGTCAAGTACTGGAAGGTGACTCCTTTGTTCACATCCATAAGCTTCTTATTTGGGATCCTTTCTTGAAACATATATCATTATTTGTCTCATTATTGCTCCTTCGCTCAGATGTGTTTCTCAGAGCCATGCAATTCACACCTCAGCAGCCAAATCTGAGGATCCCTCACCTCTCTGGTCTTCCTTCCCCTACCATGTTACCAGAGGGCAGCCCTTCAGGTGTGTCTTCTGGCTGCTTCTCTCCAGCTCCACAGCAGTCTCTTGATGCTGAGAGAACCTGACATTTAGTAAGTGCTATTCAATCAGGGGAAGAAGTAGTGGAATAATGACAGTACCATCCAATAAAATCTAGGTTTTCAGCTATAACTGAATCCTGATTATTATTACCATCATCATCAAGGGCTACAACTAGAAGAAAGAGGGTCTGTCAGCTGACACCAACAGAAGAGTTCATCTTTTAGCCACACAGCTGCTGATTTCAATGAATGTAAATTTATCAATGCATTATCTTATTTTTTACATCCTACAAAATAGTTTATCCTCAAACTCCCTTATAAATTCATGTTCCAGTCTAAGGCACCATAATAAGCTTTTAGCAACAAGCAACTGCCTTTTAAGAGAGCTACAATGCAACAGAAAAACAGCACAGTGAGTAAATGAAAGTTTACAGTAGCCAGCAATTAAACACTGCTAATGAGCAAGTAGGTATATCAAATATGTCATTAAAACAAAAACTAACCTTAAATAGTAACACTGTATATCTGGGCTAGTAAATTAAACAATGCATAGGACTCTCTCAGATACTGGAATAGTACTGCTTAAGCTGTTAAGCTGGGTTTGGCCCAAGCCAGGTTTTGGAAGGTAGACTCTTCTAGGAGCCATTTCCAATAGGCAGCTNGTAGCCAGCAATTAAACACTGCTAATGAGCAAGTAGGTATATCAAATATGTCATTAAAACAAAACCTAACCTTAAATAGTAACACTGTATATCTGGGCTAGTAAATTAAACAATGCATAGGACGCTCCCAGATACTGGAATAGTACTGCTTAAGCTGTTAAGCTGGGTTTGGCCCAAGCCAAGTTTTGGAAGGCAGACTCTTCTAGGAGCCATTTCCAATAGGCAGCTCACACACACACATACAAACATATACAAGGGCTATTCCAGCTAGTCTCACCAGTAGCAATGTTCCCGTGCAGGGTTAATGTATTAGAACAGGCATAGCCCTAGTGTGCTCTTTGCTGCAACTAGGTTCTCTATGATTTCAGGAATTTAACTTTTTTGAAGATTACAGCTCTTTTGAGAGGACTTTCCTTTCTTCTTTCCTCCTGAAAAGGATGCAAGAAAAGAAAAACATGAAAAATATTACTGAAATAAGAGTAGGAATGGAAATGTACCTCATTGCAACATCTAACAGATTAAATACACAGCAAAGGCCACAAACACAAATGACTAAGTTGCCTAGAGTCCCTAGTATCACACAGTTCTCAAAACTCAATTTAGTTACGGTATTGACGAGGAAAGAGATTATCAGGCCTGAGGTTCTGCAACAGTTTGACCTTTCTCTTGTTATGCTACAGGCAATGCATGCCACACCAGGTGGCATTTGAAAACCTCCCTTGTTTTCATGTTTCCCCTGGTTTTAACATTTTACTTAATAACATTGACTGGGATTCTTTTGGTAACAGGCTTTTCTTGTTAATTGACATTCCAGATTATTTTGGAGTGATTTGAAGCGCTCACTGAAAACAGGAAAAATTACTGACTCCAAGTCTCACCGTATGAACAGTGCTGCCACACAGGTGCACAGACCAAAGGGTCATGCAACAGCTCTCCCACTGTCATTGCAATGCTCCTTCAAAAGGCCACTCGCGTTGGTTCTCATGCATTGAAATTCTTTTCAAGAACACTCCAGGTTCGCTACAGGCGACACAATTAACTTCAGCTGAACTTTCCTGTGCAAGAAATACAAATGTTATTATCACTGCAGTATTTATCTGAGCTACATAAATACAAAACCTATGATGTCAGTGTTAGTACTAGCTCTGCTGTTGTTTTTCCTTGTATTGCTTAGTTAATGCAGCAACTGTTTTTGAATAGCCGAATCTGTAGCAAGTCTTACTGCATTTTTCCTTATTATTAGATAGCTTCCCTAATATTTTAAGTTTTAGCAATATTAAACTTATCACATAGAAGGCTGTGATTGCAAAACAATTATAGCATCCAGAGTAACTCAGACAGATGGAACTTACTTAAACTGTCCTATTGTCATCTCTGATGAAGGATCTTTAATGACAAAAACTGTCATTAAAAGGAGAATAAAACTGCAAACCAGGAACCATTCCTTCCAAAATGTGCACAGATACTGCCCGGGAATGGAGGTCAGCTGAGGTAAATTAAACCTTCATTGTAAGATAACTAAATTTAAGAATGCCATCCAGTGGCCAAANAGATGGAACTTACTTAAACTGTCCTATTGTCATCTCTGATGAAGGATCTTTAATGACAAAAACTGTCATTAAAAGGAGAATAAAACTGCAAACCAGGAACCATTCCTTCCAAAATGTGCACAGATACTGCCCGGGAATGGAGGTCAGCTGAGGTAAATTAAACCTTCATTATAAGATAACTAAATTTAAGAATGCCATCCAGTGGCCAAACCCCCCCCCGCCTCCCTCCCCACCCCCCCAAAAAATCCAAACCAAACCCAAACTTGGGAGGCTGACACTTCTTGTGCTGTAATAGATACAGATAAATATACATACATAAATATCCAAAGGTAAAAACTTGGACTTACTTTTGATTTTGTCCTTGCATACCAAACACCAGCAATCACAAGAAGAAAAACGAACGCAGAGGAAATGCTGATTCCTGCCACTAGAAGAGCAAAAAGAAAGACACCCATGACTCTAAATCATTAAGGTAAAAAACCCCACCAAACCAATACCCACGTTTGTGGAGGGTAATTAACCGTCAAAAGGTTACATGCAATACTAAAAGCTAGGCCTTTATTTTTCCTACAAATAAAAATATCATTCAAGTCTGGATTTGTACATGAATTAACCAAGCCTGTTACAGCTCATTACAGTCAAGGACTTCTTTTGGCAAGGACAAATACGGCCTATATTAATCTCCAGTCTTAATATAGCAACAGTTACTGCTGCTCACAATGCTATTGGTGCCACAGATTTTACTTAAAAGCCCAAAATGGTAATTATGGTAATAAGAAAGTAATTTACTATGGTTTAGTCTAGTAGAGCGAGATTATTACTCAAATCATCAGAGAAATATCATGACTTGCAATTAAGGAATGACTTTAACACTATTTTATAAAATCAGTTTTTCAGACTAATACAGACAAGTCCGCACAGAGCTTCTGTTTTCTATAACCAACTGCAGTAAAAGAAGTTAAAAGCTCAAAACTTACATAAAGAAAAAAGAAAATTAAACAGAAGTATATATACTGAAGTTGCCAACCTACCTAATAGAGCTGACAGGCGCTTTTCTGTTAAAAGGAAGAAAAAAAAAAAAAGGCAAAATTAAAACCATGAGAAAACTGTACAACTCTGTGTAATGAAGCTAAAGCTGGTTTTCTTACCCTATTTTTTGGTGGTGATTACAAAGCACTGAATTTACAGTCAGGTATTAGAAGGCAACAACTCATTATTTCCTGCCAAAATAATAAATGGCAGCTATTAACTACTCTGTACCTACATTTACCATACACTGATTTCTCTTTACCCTCCTTCACAGCTGCTTTGTCCATTTGGCAGGTAAGGTTTTGTGTATTTAGAGAGCTGTGCATTTGCATATTTGTAATTAAGATAACTAAGTCTAAGTCAGAACAGCAGTTTTCTTCAGATCCCGCCATGCTGAATGAGGAAGGAGGAAGCAAGCAGATAAGAGTGTTGCTGCCAAAAGTTTCCTCCTTTATTTCTTCTTGCCTGTCTTTCATCTTCACCACTGAGCCTTCACAATCTCCATAGAAGAAGCATAAAGAAGACAGGAGGAAGAAAGGGGGCAGGTAAAATTCCTGACTTCTCAGCTAGCAACATCACCCTAGCAGCTGCTTCAGAAACCACCACTATACAAAGCCTCACAAGGGTAGGAATTAAAAAAGCACTGATTTCTTAAGTCCTGGCCTGTACCTACAAAGTTTCACACAGCTCATAGCTGTGATTGTAAGAGAAAAGATGGGGCTTGTCAAAGCAGCCACTTTCATAAAGCCTCCAGAAAGATCATCAGGAACAGGTTATCACTTAAGATGCACACAGAGGCAGGATCCCGCACAGAGGGGCATCAAGGGAAAGAATCAAGACACTCAGCAAGTCTGTGGGTCCTTTTTCTGCTGTTACTGGCCTCTTCGGTTTTCTTCCTTTAGCACAAAGTACCAGGCTATCCACTGATCATGAAAAGTGCCTGACATTTTACACAAAAATGTACTTTCTGCTTCTTGACAGTTAGCTGTGTCATTTGAAATGACTGAAATATTCTTTGTGCTTCAGCTTCCACCTCCATAAAAACAGTGGTAAAGTTGTTTAAATCAATCACAGGGATACACTGCTGCTGTATTGGTTTGTGTTTGCAAATCCTTAAAGACTTCTGGATAGAAAGAATCATTGGATGGAAAACAACAGGGGAAAAAAGGGAACAGTGTATTCACAAGACTCAGGTTTGCACAGAGGGAAGAACTGACCCAGGGTTTGGAGGGATCAACAAATTAAAACCCAGACCTGGAACCAAACCTGGAACTTCATCGCTCTCATGTTCTGTTGTTTCTGATTTTGGAGCTTGTGGGAATTTGGTAGTAGGTAGGAGAGTGGATGACAACTGTATGGTGTCTTCACTAGGATTTGCGTCCTCACAAAGATACCCTAAAGAAGGAGAAGAAAAAAAAAAAATGCTGGAGTATGCCGTAACTTTTATTATTAAAGTTGTTCGATAGCTTCAGATATAAACCCCTGCCTTTAAATGCTCAGAACCTGGACAATCTTGCTTGCTGTTTTATGTTTGGGATGTTTCCCTCCATTTGACTTTTCTATATGAATGTTTTGGTTGGGATTATTAAGACCTGTCTCAGAAAAAGTTCTGAAAAAACAAGACTAATTTACTCAGCTTAAAGAAAACCAGCCAACAATCACTGATCTCTTTCTCAGCTACTTTTCCCTCGCTTTGGAGTAAGCAAATGAAATCCATAATGGAATAGTAGCAGAGCTACTGCCTTTACTAGATTTGGGCACGCAGTGAAAATTAGCAAACCAATTTTCATTTGCTTTGATGGGGTTCAATAGGATCCAGCAGCCAAATTCACCTGGGATGTTTATTGATGTTCATCCTCATTCTCACTTTTCCTCTTGCCTTGTATGCTATTTATTCCTAATGGAAAGCAATCATATCAATACAGATGATGACACTCAGTAGCTTGCTTTAGTTAACAAATTGCAAACACCCTTTTTCTCACATTCCTCCTCAGCTTCAATTGCAAATTAAAAAATGTGGGGAGGGCAAAAGATACTTTCCCTGATTTTTTTTTTTTTCTGGATGACAGAAAGAGAGGAAAAGTGGCATATTTTTTTGAAGAAGGGTATTTCCAATTTGTTAACTAAAGCAAGCTAATGAGTGTCACTATTGTTACGTTATTGGAGCATTAAGCAGATGCATTCTTATACAGAGTCAAAGCCATGCCACATGAGCTTCTTGCACATATAAGTTAAAAAAACAAAACAAAACCATGAATACCATTAAACATCTTCCCTAGCTCTGCTGTTCCCCAAGATCTCATTATCTGTAAAGTCCTTCCTAGAATTACAGCATCATAACTCCCAACATACCCACAGCATTTCTGCAAGGGAGCAAAGATACGCACCCATGATATTGCAATAAAAACAAACAGCATTTACAGACAGATGCTGCCTCTCTCTCTGAAAACATGCTGTGCTTGTGAGCAATAGGTTTAAGTTGCTCAGTGGTTAGGAGAAAAAACTTGCTTTGCCACTTTGAAGCTTCTATAGGACTCTGCCAAGAAGAGCACAGTTCTACAGAGGGGGGCGGATGATACACATATCTCCATGAACTCCTTTGAGGAGGGATGGCACAAACTTTCAGTGAGGCTTGTGCTAGAGACCACATGTAGGTTTACGATAAGAAGGTCCATTAGCCAACCCCCTTCCCCTCTTATTACCTTCTTCAATTCTCTATTGCTGCCTTTAGTGGGACAGGGGTGTGGAGAAGTCTCACACCAAACTTAGCCTGTTTTTTTTTTCTTTTTCACAAGGAAAGAGTGTTCTAGTGCAAATTTATTAAAACAATACAATCAGTCACAAATTCTAACTGTTAAACATAAAATCCTTTCATTAGAGTCTAAATTTAGACACAAATTACATAAGGGGTCTCTGTTATATAATATCTAGTCACAAATTCTGAGCATTAAACAGGCATTTTCATTAGACAGAAATGATATATAAGGGGCTGGAGTCCTGCCAGTCCTAATAACACTAATGGTACAGGTGGGAAGAAGTTCATGAAACTTGCAGAGAAAAATAACACCCTTTCTCACTTCTACTCTATTACAAAGCCTTTGTGGGATAGTTAGGAAGACCTGATGCCTATTGCTAAATGGCCTGAAGTAATTTAATTTTTGCTTTCTCTGTAGCATCTCTGAGATACTGCCACTGCACCTGTAACTAACAATGGTGACTAAAAAAAGGGATAAGCTGTATGTGTTGTCATTTCTCTAGTTATACTATTGACTGTTACAATATTGATCGTTATTGATATTAACTTTTTTGTCATTCATTAATTAATGTAACTAATGTGGGAATAAGCCTTACCTCTTATTGCCATGTGTGTCTTTCTGCACCTGCAGAGAAATTCTTAAAGATACTACAACCTAACTTATTCTTGAAGACAGCTACAGTTGCTTTTATGGCAAAACAACTGGATGCTTTTGAAGTGAGTTATGTTTTCCTGAGAGAGGTAAATAAAGTAATCATTCATATGGTACAATATAATGGCATATAGATAAAACACTTACAATGACTGTATAAAAGTCATATGAATTAACATTTAGAATATAGTTAGGAATAGCTTCAAAAAGTAATGAGAAGCATTGAAGAAAAAATAATTGCTGAGAAAACAAATACAAAGAAATGCTCACTCACCTGTAAACAACAGAATGAATGTAAGCATCGTCTTATGCATCTTCATTTTTTCCTTTTGTATTTGGAAAAGGGCACAACCAACAGAAAACAGTCCTGACAAATCTACAGGTCAGTGTCCCCACAGCAAAGAAACCATAGTCATTACCTCCTAGCACAATAGACCTCAGAAACCTAAGCCTAACACAGCTGCACTTATCATTTCCTAAGCTGCTTATTGGCTGAATCAGGCTGTTCCCTAAAACAGCTGCTACAAGGGCTTGGATGCCACATAGGCTGTGTAACTCCAGATGGTATAGAGTTAACTGTTGATAATTTGAATAAAAAGGAATTAAATTGTCAAGTAATAGGAATTTGCTTGCCTAACTATCATCCTGCTCTCACAAATCTCATTCTCTTTCTCTGATGAGGCTATTTATTTCAAAGTATACAATAGTACAACGTGGAATACTTGTGTCTCCATGCACTCATGCACTGTGCTACAACTCATTATTAGATGGCTTTTCCTGGATGTTTCCTAGTCATCAACCCCCACATATGAAAACCATACCAGCTCAGACTTTCAGGAGTGACAAGCTGCTGACTCAACAATATTAGCAACATCTCCCCCAACTGTTCACAGTCTATCTGTATGAATAAATGGCTAAATGGCACTAAAACTAACCACAAAGGAGTAAAAAGCATTTGGATAGGTGTCTCCATTCCACAATTCAGCATAATGCTTACAACGCTGTGACATAAACATTTTTTTTTCATTGCACGTATCTTTATCTTTTCTTCTGAACATTTCTTTATCAAGTCATAGCAGACCTCAGCAGTAACAAATGCTGGCACAGTTTTCTGCCTTCCAAGTCTAATTGCTAACCAGCACAAGAAACCACTTTCATTATGCATCCTTTTTCTTTCAAAGACTGCTCCCAAATTACTGTGTATCATACTTTGAAGAATATGTCCTGTAACAATTATGTTTTCTGTCGTTATAATAATGATAATATAATAATAATATGTTATGTCCCCTAATATGTTATGAACACTTTTAGTGGAGTAAGAAATTAGTCTCTTCATGCACCTCCTCGTGTTTACCTGAGAAAAGTCTTCATGCAAATTCACTCCATGAGTGAACCACAGCTCCTTCTACAGTCAACAGAAAGAGGCAATTCAGAGAGCCTCCATAAGGCATTGTGAATTTCCAATGTGCCAAAGCCTGTCCATCAGCTCCGATGTATCCTGGGAAAGACTGGCCTCTTTTGCCTGAAATCTGACCATCTAGTTAACTTGTCTAAAAGCTGCCTGTTCTGCCAACCTTTTCTACCTTCACACACTCACTTGTAAACACTGAGGAGGGAAACGGCAAAAATAATGAAAGCACCGATCCGCATGGGAGGAAGAGGGTATACAAAATGTGTAGGATGTTCAGATGCAACTAAACATAACAGAAAGCTTCTCTCAGACCACAGAGGAGCTCTGTAACACATAAAGGTCAACCCTGTATTGATGGAGCTTCTGTTTCCCCTGGGTTAAAGGGTAAAACCCTCAAGCCTGCTGTTCCCTGACAAAAAAGTCTCAGCAGTGGCAAAATCTCTTTCCAATGTACACTTAATAAAAAGGTACCAGAACTGCTAGGCTTCCTCTTTAGGAAAGACTCCTCATGTAGGCAACCTGACTCACCAGGGAGCACTGATCCCAATTATTCCATGACTTTTTCTAATTACTGCCTCTCACATAAGCACTTCCAGAAGGAAGGACTAGGGATGAAGCAGTCTACGTAGTCTTCAATTTCTTTAGAGAGATCAGAGGTTTAAAAGATACACAAGGATCACTGTGCATGGTAGGCAATTCATATCCCATAAAAGCTATGCCTACTAGATCACCTACATTTTGCTGTATGATTAAAGTTCTACACAGTGTTACAAAAGAGGGAAAATGAGGTATATGTGTGTGTGCGTGCGTGCGTGTGTGTTAACTACTTTCTCTTCCATGCTGGCTTTGTGAAGTTCAGTTTCTGATAAACAGTGCTAACTAGATAGCCAGGTGATTATATAGTCGGTGGCTACTGTATCTTCATTTTCCTCATACTCTGCAGCAACCAATTAGAAGTTATGCCACAGGCACAAGTCCTTTTCTTCTTAGTTTCTCTTCTAAGTTTTGAGATTTGCTTTGCTTGGTCTTACTAGCATTGTTTGGGAAAAAACCCTACAATGTATTTCTGTTAGAATGTTTTGATTCTGAAATAGTTTTGGGGATGGTTCAGTTACGACAAATCTCTGACAGAAAAATGTTAAATTTCAGCCTGCCTAGAAAGCTGGGCTCCCAGAGTTTGCCACTTCATGGCAGATATACGTGTAGATTCTTTCAGACACAGGAATGCACAGAAGTCAGGCTCATAAGCAGCCTGATGATAGGTATCCCCACATACAGGGCTTTTAAAGTGCCCAGGTGTATTACACGCAAGAAACAAGTTTACAAATTTTAACTGAGAAGGTGCATTTCCCAGATTTCCATCCTTTATCACCCAGAGGCTGAAGTGAGCCTTAAAATCCTGATCAGCAATACTTTACAGCTGCATCTGTGGCACTCCACACTTCAATAACAAAGCAAGGTGCTTAAAATGAAGTCATGTATCTCTGAAATGAAACACGCTACGAGACCTATGGCAAGAATTGCTTTGTTTTGTAGAAGTTGTTTATATATGAATTTGACCATGTATGCCAAATTTTATTTATTCTCAGTAGAAAACTTAGGAACAATAATTAATCTAAGAGACATTTTGTTATTTATTTATTGAAAAGTGGACAGTAGTCATTTTATTTATATATATATACTTGATGGTTGCTACATGATTCCACATGGTCTATTAGAATGTGCACTTCCATGCTGTGAGCACCGTACAGATGCCTGACCAGGAAGCAATCCTCACTTAAGAAATGCTTGAGCATTACATACATCTCTGACTCTTTATACCAGGCACATAGTCTACAGACATCTAGATGCAAGCACCTGAATTAGAGTTTAATACTCATTCGACCTGATCTGAGGCCATTGAGTTCAGATTCAACTGTAATTCTGTTCTTAACTGCAGAGATGAAGTACTGAGAGACAGGTTGTTAATGTATTTTTCTTTCCCCCTCCTCCCTTGAAGGCATCATATCTTGATGCATCCTTGAATGCATCACGATCTTCGCCACAGAATATCAACAGACAAGATGTCAGTGGAATTGCCATTGACTGGTTATTGACTGCTGAAGAACAGATTACTTATGCTTCTAGTGTGATTTTATGATTCTGATCCTTCTTCCAGTTCCTCCATCCCTCTTAGAGCCCATACTCTCTATAGAATACTCTTGATCTTCACACCTGTCAATCTCTCTACTGCCGTAGAGTTCAGAAATGCCGTATTGCATTTCTGAACTCTGCTATTATTCCTAGAAAGAATACCAGAGTGAATCCAGTCTTCTAATTTTAAAGTGTGCCACAGCAGCAATAGGTGTGCTGTACTGACAAACAACATTGATTTAAGAAACAAAGTGGAACNAGCCCATACTCTCTATAGAATACTCTTGATCTTCACACCTGTCAATCTCTCTACTGCCGTAGAGAGTTCAGAAATGCCGTATTGCATGGGGGAAAATTTCAGAAAGCCACCTGTAAATGACTGCTGAAACTGCAAAATTAAGAAGCATTTTGTCAGCCCAGTTCTCCTTAGTAAGTTGTGTAAATACCTGGCAGCTTTTTCCAGTCCTAGTCACATCC
>NDXB01020211.1:1907-58325 GCA_002631895.1 Agapornis roseicollis | reverse complement strand
CTTTCCCCCTCCTCCCTTGAAGGCATCATATCTTGATGCATCCTTGAATGCATCACGATCTTCGCCACAGAATATCAACAGACAAGATGTCAGTGGAATTGCCATTGACTGGTTATTGACTGCTGAAGAACAGATTACTTATGCTTCTAGTGTGATTTTATGATTCTGATCCTTCTTCCAGTTCCTCCATCCCTCTTAGAGCCCATACTCTCTATAGAATACTCTTGATCTTCACACCTGTCAATCTCTCTACTGCCGTAGAGTTCAGAAATGCCGTATTGCATTTCTGAACTCTGCTATTATTCCTAGAAAGAATACCAGAGTGAATCCAGTCTTCTAATTTTAAAGTGTGCCACAGCAGCAATAGGTGTGCTGTACTGACAAACAACATTGATTTAAGAAACAAAGTGGAACTGGGGGAAAATTTCAGAAAGCCACCTGTAAATGACTGCTGAAACTGCAAAATTAAGAAGCATTTTGTCAGCCCAGTTCTCCTTAGTAAGTTGTGTAAATACCTGGCAGCTTTTTCCAGTCCTAGTCACATCCGTATTCCTGTTTGCAGTCATTTTCTTGTCCTTGCACATTCAAATATAAGCACCTCAATATTCCTGGAATGACAGCAAATATAGATACAGGCCACAGAGAAATTATTAGCCAAGAAAACAGACAATATTCATGGTGGCAGCAAAGTCTCAGCACCCTGAGGATCAGGTGAACGCAGGCCTCTAGGTGAATGCACAATTGAGCTTAGGTAATGTAAGGAAGAACTTAAATTAGTATGCTTAACAACTCTTCACGTAAGTGCATTAATCATCAGTAACAAAGAGTTATCTGCAGTGGTTGACATTGCCAACATGTGCGATCCTGCCCTAGAGGAAATGCTCAGCCATTAACATCAGGGGAGTTGTATTAGCTACTACCCCTGGGGAACTGAATTGTAAGAGTACCATCAATATGAAGAACAAAAAGCAATGAAGCATAGTATCTTACTACTATAGAAGTTGCCCTCTCTCTTTCTACGGCCTGTTAGCCAATAGAAGTCATTCTATTTAACATGAAATGAAAATTTCTAGCTCTATGGGACAGAAAGCTTGTTCCCAAATTTGTGCATAAAGAAGCTGGCTTCTATATGCTGTACAAAATCAACTGTCTCTTGTAATAAATGTTCCTGGCAACAAGCACTGGGGAATAGTATGACATTATCCTTTCAGAGTCATTTGCAAAATGTCTGAAGATCTAAATATTTTCCCAGTGACTTCAGTGTCGTGTGATCATTCAGCAGCTTGTTGCACCATTTAAAAACATACGGCCTGAAGTTCTAAAATTTGGGGTTTTTGCTAACTAACATTGCCAACAGGAAAGTCCAAGTTGTAGTCTGAAAAAAACTCTCCTGTTTTGGCCTGTATCTCTCAGGAATGCTATTTTATACCAGGACAGATCAATGTGTGATTCTTTCCATCTTCTAAACAGACCTCTTAAAGTTAATTTAAAGAAGAATTTACTAGGAAGCACTCACATGAGTTAGTGTTACAAGCACAGCTTCCCATCCTACACAGTAGGTTAGATTCTACTCACAGAATTTGATTCTTACAATTTTCAATAGTGCAGAACCCTTCATATGTTTAGAAACTTCTTAAGTGTCACACGATTGGAAGTAGTAATTTTTGCACCACGTGTCAGACTGATTTTCATGTCTACGCTATTGTATGTGTCTGGGAGCTGTGAATGATGCAAAGAAGCAGATTGGTACGAACAGAAAATTACAACTGGGAAAAATAGTAATCTTTACATTAGAAGCTACTACATTTAATGATTTATTTGCAAGACTGCTTCTATATACTCATAAAATAATGTGGCATACCTCCTAAGGCCACGGACCTTTGTAAAAAGGTATTTCCTATAAGATAGCTGAAAACCATTGCTGCTGCAGATTAAGTCATACACACTGTTGTCTAATGGTCTCTTTTTCTGGTCCTCATACATATATATATGTACACCCATGCTTATGGTTCCGTTCTAGGTGAGCCGAAGAAGGAGCTCCAGGGACATCCCTGCTGAATTTTCCTCAGAATTATTCCACTGAGGAAGCAGGGCTTATCCTCCTGAGAAATGAGCTGCCAGGACCATTCTTTTGCTGGTTTTCATGGAGCAAGTTGGCATCTGTTGCTGGCTTGTACAGTACTCTAGTTACACAATGCCATCACCCAGAACTGAGATAACTAACAGAGCAGACTTCTTAAATCTCAATGGTTAATGAGCAACATGGTTGTCACATTACAAAGAAATTTTGGTTAGTGTGATCCTCAATGACTCACTGGTAGGCTCTCTCTTGAAAATGTATGCAGCACTTAGCCGTTGTAGGAAGTAGAGGTGCATAGTTTGTTCCTTTTCCTGCTTACCTTGGCATAACTACCTACTGACACCACTCCCAGTATTTTGGGCAGCAAGCAGAAATCTCTGCTGTCTTCCACTTTGTATCTGGAGAACTTAAAAATTCGTCTTATTATCTCTGCTTTTGAATGAAAAGTAACACGTTGGCCTTTTACATTAACTCAGTGTCCCACCTGTTTATGCTAAGGCACCAAACGTTTAACATGAAGAAACTGTCCCTTTCATACTAAAACTGCAGACATTTCTGCCTCAAAGCATTTTTAGCTTCATTTAGGTCTGTCCTATTTCACATATGTGCCAAAATTATGGATTCCCCGTAATGCCTACAGGAACAGAGGACACTGATCTGTAGAGTGAATTAATTTCTCTTGAAGTTATCCCACAAAATAATCCATTTATTGAGGAAGGATCCTGCACAGGCCTGGTAAAAAGCTAACCCCTAAACCAGATGAAAGCTTGCCTCCTGTAGCAACAGCTCTCATTTTCATGCTTCCATGTTTGCTTTACAGTGGCATAGTCCTTCATTCACAGAGTGCAGGGAGTAGTTTGAATTCAGCATCGTATACAAGTTGCTGAAGTGAGAGGCTGTCAGCTATTTATTTTTTTCACATATGAGCATCTCACTGAGGAACTATAAAATGCTTCATCCTCTCTGCATTTTGTAACAGAGAATAACACTGAGCCCCTTGTGTTTTAGTTCCCTTGATCTATCGACCACACATATTAAGGAGAGGCTGACAGCTAGCATGTCAGTTATTTTCAGATATCTGTCTCTGTCAAATTCAGAAATCCAAGAAAATAAACAAAGTGCAGGATTATAAATACATGTGAAATCAGAGCTGTCATCACTCTCAAGGATTTTCCATTGTGCCTGCTGCACTATTTTTAAGCTAAGATTTCCCAGATGTTTAGCGGGAATGTTTAGAGAGCAAAGCATTCGATTTTTCTGATGGCTGCAATATTCTTAAATTTAACCTATTCAAAATCGGGGTTTGTCCCTGATTTGTTTTTCTCAATTGCATAAGTGCATTAGAGGAATGAAAAAAGTTTAGCAAGCTACATAGCTCTTTATGGCCTGAAAGCTGTTGTTTCACATTTTCAGGTGCACTTAGGTATTCAGAAGAATAAAATGTGACAGAGACACCCTGAAAGGACGCTCCTTGTGTGCGCTCACCCTGGTGATCAGAGGCCAGCGCTGGGTCTGTATTGCTCTGAGCCAGAGGAGCAGAGCAGAAATTATACTCCACATCATGCTCCTTCTGGTAACCAGTGGCTTACTGACTGCAGCTCAGACGAGATGATTTAAGTTACAAATTTTAGTTATGATTCAAATAGGAAGAAATAAATTTTATTTAAAATGTTTATCTTATTTGCTAATTGGTACAACTGAATACCTGCATCTTTCTGGCCAACCAGGAGGATAGCCATGCCTTTTAATGTAAGTATAGTCTGACAATGCTCACTTAGAAACCTAATTTTTATGCTGGTTGAGAATATTGACTGACCCATTTTCTATGTCCTTTAAAAGGTTTCATATTTATCTTTTTGGTCAGACTGCACTTAGAAGGAAATTGAAGTCCAGCTGAAAATATATACAAGTTCTAGAACTAGTAGGTCTTTTATCCTTACAATCATAATGCATCATTTTGTTCTTTTTACTCTCATTCTGGCTCATCCAGCCGCTAACACAATCTTAAAGGCAGGAAATATTCCCTCTGAATCCTCAGAAAGTTGCTCTTGTCAGAACAGGTCTAAGGTACCCACAGCCTCCAAGTGCTTGGACAGTGATGTCCCCAGCCAGAGCAGTGCTTTGGCTTTCTTTGAAACACCATTTACTAATTTACCACCTGAGCACTATTTTTTTCTGTGGTGTTTTTGTTTGTTTGTTTTTGTGTGGGTGTGGGGTTTTTTTGTTTGTTTTTGGTTTAAAACAGTGACTTATCCCTCAAAGTAAGTTTGCAAGCTTCAGATTCTGCTGAAGCTGCTGGGTATGACATGGGACATGTGGCAGATATGTGCCTTTTAGAGTATTAGGGTACTGTAAGACATACCAAGTGGCACTACACATGATGGGCAACTGAATCAAGCCCCTACAGGAAGCTTAGTAATAAACTGTTGTAAGACTATGCAGGGGAATCTACTTTTACAGATCAAAAACCCCCAAATTTGTTTTTTCACAGAAACTCCAGAAAAATAGGGACTGATGCAGTTTTCGTCTTCATTGGTTTGTGTCAGGCATGACAGGCAAAGTCAGATGATAGCAGAGATGCTGAACAGGCTCTTAGAGTCACAGAGGCTGTAACTACAGCAATGAACTTCCCTTTCTGTAACACATGAATCAATATACACCGGTTGTCAGCTGTACCCCTGCACCGCTTCCAAAACCATTCCTTGGGCAATGTGTGCAGCACTCTGGATTGCTACCGCTTTACAGACCATAGTCAGAGGACCACTGCTAGACAGCCAACATGGTAACAGGATAAAAAGATTTACCTTAAGAATGTTCTCGTCATGTTTGAATTAAGATGCAAGCTTTTCCTCTGCTTTTATTAAATAAAAACCTTTCCCCATTCCAAAGTTTTGTTGTACTTGGTATACAGTCAGCTACTGTAATTTATTGTCCTATTAAGTTCTTATATAAGCTGCAGAAAGCTTAAAATGTTGCAGGTAGGTGGCTTATGTTCACTGCCCATAGTCATCAAATTATGTCAGAAATGAAGTCATGTAATTGGCTTTGCCACCCAACACACAGATTTTAAGATTGCACTTACATCTCTCTATGTGTAAGTGGATTTGGCATGGTTTATATTACAGGGGAGACTAGCTTCTGTGCATACCTCCTTTTCTTCCCACACTCTCATTTTCTCTCTCACACACATACATACACATGCTTTTACTCAGGAGATGTTCAATAATTATAATGCCAAAGTTCTTTGACCTTAGGCCGTTAGCCATCCCAGGACAGACCCAACTGAAAAAAGCTAAAGAGTTTTAGGCATCTGATCTCTGGAGAAAACACCAGAACTCTGCAGAATATGTCTGTGTGGTGACAGCTGAGATGAAGGCAAGTCAGAGAGGCAACCTACAGAGCCTGCATACTGACCTGAGTGCTACCATATTGTAGGAAATGCTCATTCTGCAACAGCAATGGCTGTCTGCAGCACTGCAACACTGAGCTGCTCTCTAGCTTAGATACTTGACATAGTGCTGCAGGAAGATGCCTCCATTCACCCAGGATTTTCAATTGAGAATCCATTTCAGGATCCTTCTCTTTTAAGACATAATCAGAAAAGAGGGCAACTGCCCATCTTTTCTGTAACAGATTAAATTTCAAAGCACTCAGAGATTTAAATCCTTTATCAATATGAGAAGACTCAAGTCCATGTTGCCAGTGTTCTTTACTATCAGCAAGAAGACTACCGTGAGTCATTCTTTTAAAATGGGATTAGAGTGCAGCAAGGTGCTTAAGAGTGGTGGACAGGATGCAAGAGCAAAACTCCTCTTGCTGTTGGTTAGGGTACAGTATCGGAAGGACAGACCCAATATTCCCAGCCCTGCTGTAGGCATAATTTCTGTACTTTATCCTCAGAGCAGCCTTCCAGTATCTGAAGGGGGCCTATAGGGATGCTGGGGAAGGGCTCTTCATTAGGGACTGTAGTGACAGAACAAGGGGTAACGGGTTCAAACTTAAACAGGAGAGGTTTAGATTGGATGTAAGGAAGAAATTCTTTCTTGTTAGGGTGGTGAGGCACTGGAATGGGTTGTCAAGTTGTGTGNGCAGCCTTCCAGTATCTGAAGGGGGCCTATAGGGATGCTGGGGAAGGGCTCTTCATTAGGGACTGTAGTGACAGAACAAGGGGTAACGGGTTCAAACTTAAACAGGAGAGGTTTAGATTGGATGTAAGGAAGAAATTCTTTCTTGTTAGGGTGGTGAGGCACTGGAATGGGTTGTCCAGGGAAGTTGTGAGTGCTCCATCCCTGGCAGTGTTCAAGGCCAGGTTGGACGAAGCCTTGGGTGGCATGGTTTAGTGTGAGGTGTCCCTGCTTATGGCAGGGGGGTTGGAACTGGATGATGTTAAGGTCCTTTCCAACCCTAACTATTCTATGATTCTGTGACTTCATGCACAGCTTGGACACCACCTCAAGCTTCTGTGTTGTAGTCTGCACTGGCTGAAGCATGACATTTCCAATGGAGGCTTGATTCCTTTTCACAGAGAGACAAATGCCTAAAACAGACAATCTAAATGGGAATGTTCTTGCAGCACTTTTACAAATAAGTGATTTTCTATAGTGTTTCAGGTAACATAAAACCTTTTGCTTTTCCTAATACAGTAAGTTTCTATATTATTCCTTTGCACTTAAAATATCGCAAACGGAAAGCCTATGTCAGAATTTTTAGCATTGAAGAATAGGAGGCGACTGTGTTTTGTGTTCCTGCGAAGAAATGCTTTGGGGGAACTTTGAATACCTGTTTGCCTTCGTTGGGCACTAGAGGTCACCAGTGGTACAGAGACAGGGAAAGGGATTGGTTTTAAGACTCAGCAGTACAGGCAGAGGCCTCAATCCCCCTCCTGTGACTTTCATTTAAGTTGTTACTGGAAGTACTTTGGCATCTCAATTTTTGGAAGAGCAAGATTAAACTATTTCTTTCAAGCGCGATATGTCTCAGATGTATAGCTGTGTGCCTATTTGAAAGGGATGGGTGTCTCTTGAAAATATGATTTATTCATCCCTCTGATACTTGAGAGTTCCTTGGCTGATACCTGCTGTATTTGAGCTCTGAGTAATGTTTTGAGACAGAACCACAGAACACCCAGCAGAAACACATGTTGTTTCAAACGAAATAGCATGGCCCATTTCAAGAAAGAAACAGTGCTCCTTTACTGGTTCCATGTGTGGCGTGTGAAGGGTTCACTGAAGCAGAACGTTCAAGAACACCAGTTGCGTTTTTTGACTAACATCTTTTAATACATTCAGGACTTTCCATTTCTATAAGTGGCGCTTATGACAAAATACCCCAAGTCCTCTTGCATGTGAAGAGGCTCAGAAATGCTTGGAAATCTGTGCCATTCTTTAGAGAAAGTATATCTAGCTTTTAAGCTCTTAAAGATGGACATTTGCTTAATATATTTTTATCAGATCAGTAGTTGAATTTAACAGCCATCAAGTTTATGCACTCTATCAGCTATTTATATAATGCACGATACTAATATAATCCTAAATAAGAAGCAGGTTTTTTAGCTATGATTCACTTTATGAAAGCGTTGAACTGGTACTGTGTAATAAACAGACTACTGCACTTATGGAGACTGACTATAATCAAACAGCACTAATAGAAAGTCTTCTTAGACTGTTGAAAGTTATTCCCATGTTAAATTTAAACTCAAAGATGGTTTTGTGAAAAGGTTTAATACAATTTTTGATATTAAACCTATCACAGATTGAAATTTTGGTGAGAAGTCTTTTGAAACTCTATAAACCCTGAAACCTACAGTAAGCAGCAATGCCACACAGGCTTTTTGCATGCTTACTTTCTTCACATAGGTTTCATCTAACTTTGAACTCCTTTTACTTTGAGGTGCAGTACATAAAGACTTTTTAAGTTACGCAAAGTTAAAAATTAGGCAAGCAGGAAAAATCTTGCCCTTGAAAGAAGTAAAAACAAGTGAACACTATATGCTACATATTTTCACCACTTTGTTTAAAATAGCATATTGATGTACTTAAAACACTTCAGATCTGTGTGTTATTTATGATGCTGTAAACATACAGAAAAGCATGAAAGTCACATTTTCCACTGCATCCAAGGAGACAAATTTAAAATTACAGCTATTGGAAATCAGTTTTATGAGCTGTGTGAAAGGTGTAGTTAAATGCACTGCTATAAACTTTGGTCTAAAATACCTGATGTATTGTGACTCCTAGATAGTGTTAATGAAAAGAAATGTCAAACTAGATTGAGGCTTCTGGCTCCATTCTGATTTTTCTACATCCTTCTGAAATGAATGTGACAGCACATGTGAATCTAGCCCACATCTTACACATGCTTGTATTAGCAAGACACAAAATAAGAATACTGCAATATACAATTTAATCCACTACTTTTGATCAAAGATAAGCAGGGAAGACAGCTCAGCTCAGCAGGTAAGACTATCAGGGGCTTGCTTGAAACTTTGAGCCAGGCAGCAGATCTGGGACACAGAAGCTGGTGGAGTGTCTTTCCTGCTCATGGGCTTTTTTCCCTCTTTCCCCCTCTCTAAATAGCCCATAGCAAATATCAGCTGAGTTTAAGCAGAGTGTACTGTGGTATACTTACAATACTACTGTGCCTGTGCTCAAACCAAGGTATCTCTTAAACCAGGACCAACACACATAGAAAGGGGGAGTAATGGCCTGCAATATCTGAGAACTGTACTTGCATGGGGAATTCACCATGGGGCAAATTTAACTGCTTTCAGCTTCTTTTGGCCAGCCCATCCTTGCAACGGATAAGAACAGATAAATGTATTTGTCCAGTAAGTCTGAACTGGACTTACTTAAACAAATTTTTTTTACTGTTGTGCATTCCAAAAAAGGCTGAAGTGAAAAAAGGGAGTTAGATATTGGATTATGAGATACAGCTTTGCAGTCACTCTGCAATCACTTCACAACACAAGTTAGCTTTCACCTGGATCAATTCTCTGTTGCCTGTATCCTGTACTCAGGGAAATGCATCAACACAAATGCTGGTGCTGGCACAAGACAGCAAACATAGGAAGAGATGGATGGGACCAACCCTTCTGGCAAAAGTCTGAATTAGCTGGACTGAAAAGTCACTACAGAAGTTGGCATCAGAAGACATGAGTGGGCCTTAAATTTCCTCTTTAGCATAAAACACCCAGAGGTGTTGATTTTCAGGATATGCTACTAAGCTCATCCCATTCCTCTATAGATGTGGGTCTCAGATGAGGGTAAAGGTATTAGCATATGAGATGGGGCAAGGTAGCTGGGTTTGAAGAACTAAGGATTTTTTCTTTGCTGATCTCAGGGAAGCTTCTGACATTTTTACTGTAATAATATACTACAGTTTTCATATTTGGTGAATATATGTAGGTCCTGGAAAAGCCCTTCTGTATTTACATAAATCTACTATAAATAAGGCTCATTTACCTTCATCCGCCTACCATATAGCTCTGTAACTAGAGCAAGTAAATATTGGACATGGCAAATATAATATTTTATGCCTCCAGTCCCTTCCCATTTTCTTAAGTCTCATCATCTTCCAAAATAATGTCCCTATTTCAATTATTCAGTTGCTGTCTTGTCGTGTTTGGGTTTGGTTTTTCCCCCTAAAAACATCTGCTTGATAAGAAAGCTCTGTTCAGCTGGACAACAGCATTCTGATTAGGAGAATGTATGTTCAGGTTCGTGAACCCAGCAGATGGGTGAAGTGCCTCAGTTTTCTGATTCTATTCTCTAAGCAGCTGAAACCCTCACTGCTGTCTGCAGAGGATCAGTGTATTTCTCAAGTCCTTAGCCTTGCTCTACCTGCTTTGCACTGCCTTACCAGAGTAAGGTAGCTGAGTCTGACTTTATAGCTTGTAAGCAGTTCCCCTCACCTGGGTCCAGGTCTGCACTCAAAGCAGCTGCACCCATTGCCACATTGGCTCAGGGGAACCTGGCTGCTCATGTTTTTCAAGAGCTCTGGCTTGCTGAGTAAGTCAGGGTAACTTCTGGCATATATAAACTGCTTAGACTTGAGTCTTGATGCACAGGCCCTGCAGCATCAGGTAGGTGAGAGAGGTGATTTAGAGCTCCCTATGTGCTTTGTTTATGAACCATGGCTTGCATTTCCAAAGTTGTTAGGGTTTCCCACCAGACTTGTGCCATACCAGGAGTGAAGTTAACCATCCTTGTTACCTTTGCTGTCAGAGCCTCTGCAGTCAAGGCAGGAATGCAAGTACAGGCCGATAGCCAGCTATCCTGAGACTCTGTAGTTGCTGGACTTCAACAGAAATCAACTTGTAACACAGAGACTATGTTGGTGGGGGAAGGGACAGCGCTCTATCCATGGCCACCCACTGCCTAGAAAAAGTCTGGCAACAGGGGTGTTATTCTTGTTCTGTTGGCAATCGTGGGACTTCTGCTAGACTTGATCCTAAATGAATGCATTTTTCTGACCCAGAGTCCTTTTATGTGGTTCAGAATGGAAAAGTGCCATGGCATTTGTCACAAAAAGTCCTCTCTGGCTAATCTGTTTTTAGGATTGTTGATGGTTTATAAATTAGAATTATTAGTCAAACATTGCTCTGTGTGTTTAAACTCCTAGTACAGACTGGGGCTATAGGGCTAGCATGGAACCACCTTTCTATCTATGGCAAATTGTTTCAACACAAGGGAAGGGTAGCCAGAGAAAAACCAGGAAGGTACATATGCATTTTACCCCTGACATGCACTCTAATGTATCTTTGTCATACTGGCCACAGATCATTTACACATCTACAGTAAAACTGAACTTCTTATGTACCAAAGTCTTGGCAGGTCCCATTTAGGTATGCCATATGCTCTGTGGCAACTAACTGCCTTGTTCTTTGTCTCCATGTTAAACAAAACAGCGACACATTAGCAATTTAGAGAGGCAAAACTAGGTGAATCTGCTAGCTCTCTTTAATCAAAGGATAAGCCCTTCAGTATTGCACCAGCCTGCCTTTTCTAGGCATACAGGATGCTCACTCTAGAGGTGAACTGAAAGAGGCATTAAGTGGTGAAGGAGTCTTCCTGGGTGTCTGACCATAAATCCCAAGTCAAGGAAGCTCTTACTGACAACAGACTGAAATAATGAGAAAGTGAAAGTTGGCAAGCACTTATGTACATCTGAGCTGCTATGCTAACCTGACTTTCAGATGTCACCCTGCCAGACTGTCTTACTCACTCTGGGTTCCAAATTCCTTGTTTACCCAATTAGCATGAGTAAAATTATACATAAATATATATAGTACTAAGTTGTATGACAGATGGAGATCTGAGTCTTGATCTGAAGAGTGTTCAGAACAGCAAGAATGTTATCAAGTCATATACACCCTGTGATTTTTTGTCATTCCTTTCACAGCAGGCTGAGTTTTGGAGCGCCTCTGTCCATTCTCTGAATGAACCTTTCTTACATTAAAATGCTCTTGGTGAAATGCAGAGCTGATGATAAACAAAAAGCCAATATGCATTATTTATTTTTTATTAATTGGGATTTTTTTCCCTGTGTTCCTCCGTTCCCCTGGCATTCAAAGCTTGATGCTGAGAAATGGAGAATGTAATCAAATGTAGAAGAAAAAAACATGCTAGCTGCTCCTGAAGCTCTAAAAGTAGGCCACTTTCAATTGGATATTTCAAATGGAACATGGATCTTTTGTACTAAGTGCTACATGAAAATCTATCATTGCAGCCATTGATAACGATTTTTGCATCAGACTATGCTTGTTTCCTCCCTCAATTTTATTTAAGAACCTACTAAATATATTTGCTTTGTTATGCCTTTCAGAAAAAGGATTTCAGTCTCTTCTCTTTTACAAGGCAACCTGAAATATGTTACTACTTTTGTGTTTGGCAAAAGATTTTAGAAAGATTAGAAATGTTTGTATTATTCACTGTCACGTTAGAGCGAAAGCATATGGCAGCTGTTAACCACCTAGAACTTAAGGAAAAAGTCTCCACTGAGCTTTCTACATGCACATGTACACATGTGTATAAAAAAAAATACACACAAAATACAGCATATGTAAGTATACAAGGTCAGCTTCTAGACAATACGTCTAGAGCATTTGATATAGCTGCTGATAGAAACAAGGCTACAAAGCTATATGAACTACTGGTAAATCTATCATGGCAACTTTTCCTTCCCAAAGTCTGTTGGGCAAATTCTCATGTAGAGAAGGGTACTGAAGCAGTGGCCCAAATGGTCTCAACCTTCACTTTTCTATGTAGCCAGAATCCCATATAATTTTTAATCCTTTTCACCTTACAGGGGAGAAAGGATCCTCAGAATTGTGTTACCTCTCTAAAGGATGCCCGTATGACTGAGTGGAGGTAAGACCTCCTTGGATTTCATGGCAATGGGGGCTTTAATGGCATAGTGTGAAAAGAAAGAAATGTTGTCTTTCCTTACGAGTACTTGCTGTTGTTTTTTTAATCTAGCACTATTAAAAGCCATGTTATGGTGCACAACTAAGAGAATTCAGTTCATGTGAAGTCTATGAAACTGGAGATGCACTCAGGTTGAAAACCACAAACATAAAAAAACCCTAGAAGCATGATCTTCAACAGTGACATTTAATGTCTCCTAATTTATATTCTTGTTTCCTTGATATCAAACATCTCTAAAGGACACATCTGTGCAGACTAGAATAAAACCTGATGTATCCATCGGTGACAACAATGGGTGAAGTTGACTACATGTTGTACATGTGCAGGGTTAAGATGTATGGACTACAATACTACCATATGTTCTACTATGTAAGTGAGCATGTTTTATGCTTGTCTCCAGTTATCCATTCATTCGCATCTTTTACAGGTACTCACTGTCAGCAACACATGATTTTCAAAGTGTTAACAATATGAACCTGCAAAACCAGAAGAGAATAGAATAAATGTCATATTTATGTACTATACTATGATATTGTTATTTTAGAGGACTATCCCTAGTCCTCTGACACCTGGGTTGGAGCAATCCCAGGCACAGCTACAGGTTGGGCAGAGAAGAGATTCAGAGCAGCCCTGTGGAGAAGGACTTGGGGGCGGTGTTCAGGGCCAGGTTGGACAGAGCCTTTGGTGGCAGGGTTTAGTGGGAGGTGTCCCTGCCCCTGGCAGGGGGGTTGGAACAAGATGATATTAAGGTCCTTTCCAACCCTAACTATTCTATGATTCTATTCTTCATAAATTGCTGGAAAATGCAAATTCATAGACTGTACAGTCCTGACCATAATACAGACTGCCATTTACAATAATAGGCTGTATCTACCGCATAAATCTACAGAACCAGAAAAAGTCAGAGCCTATGAAGTGGCTGGGGCTGAAGGTGAGACATTAATGTGGTTAAAATATTTCCTGCTTTTCGGGCTCTTTGTTGGTTGAGTATTTTGGGTTTTTTTTGTGTGGTTTAGTTCACCTCAGTCAGTCAGTCCAAGTTAAAACTGTGGGGTTTTTGCTGTGTGGACAAAGCTCAAGTGTCAAGGATAGTGGTGATTAATACATCCACGTTTTCCATGTCTGGTTAAGCCTATATGATCTTTCCTTCCTTTCTCTTTCTCTGCCTCCTCTTTTCATTAGGCCATTCTCTTAAACGTAAGTTAGATCCTGAGCAGAGAAACAAATGGAATTTAATGACTGGACAGAGGTACCCTGGATATAAAATACAGACATTCCTGAATTTTACATCAGCTGCAGTTGCTTACAAGCCACTGCCTCAGTCATGGTTTAATACTGTTTACAAGAAAAGGAAAGGAATGGTCAACATATGTGGTGAAAAGAATGAGTGACCCTGGTGGAATGGGTATCAGAGATCATGTATATTGCTCACCAGCAAGACATCTGCTTTCAACTATGGGGCTTTTATTCAGGAACTGATGAATGAAGTCTCATGATATCTAAATACCACTGCCAACTCTTGTGACAGTCACATAATTTCTCTGAATGTCAGTCCTATCATCCTGCACTAGTGATGTTGCCCATGCCAGCCTGTTTGCAAAACATACTGCTGTCAGCATATGTGCATGTTTGACTTCGTACTTGGAGTTGCTACTTCTACATTTCAGCCCTCGTGCCAGGCTAGGCCATCATGGGCCTGAGCTCAATTAACTTAAATAATAAAATTAGAGTGGGACATATGAGCAATTAACTTATGGAATCTTCCTCCCCATTTTTCTAAACCCAGTCCTTCAAAAATACTTATAATACAACACAAGTCTGAAATATACCTGTGTATTGCCACTGAATTGGTTTGCTGTTATACAAGAACCTTTAAAACACAGAAAAATCCATTAAATATCCTTGAAAGGACAGTCAGATGTAACACAGGCAAAATACAAATAAGCTCCAAGCAACAGATTTTTTTCTAAAGATAATTCACTGTTATTGGGAGGAAAGAGATGTTTATAGAAGTCTTATCCCAAAAAGCATACAATATTCTCACTGGCTTGAATAGTTATAGTAGCTGCAGATTTGTAATTGGGTTTAAGGATGTTTCAGTTTTCGCTTGTTCACCTCTTACTAGCACTTGTCTTCTGCTTCGTTGCCACAGGTTAAGCAGTCCCAGGTGCTGTGCCATTCCAAAGCTCCACTCTAACTCTGATAAATCAGAAAAAATGTATACTATGGAGTACATTGTGAGTGGTACAGATGGGGCAGGAGGGCAAGAGAAAGGATTTTCTGTGGAATTTGATTTGATGAGCAAAGGATGGACTCAGCTCACTGTCAGTTAGAATATAATCATGCACCAAATACATAAAAAAATTCAAGTTTAATGTTTTAATTAGTACAATGTCTTTAAAAAAGCTCAGCCCATTTAATTTAATTTCTTAGTAAGAAGAAATGACAGTGAGGGTATAATACATACCAACCACCTAAATATCAGAAACATTAAAAAAAATCACAAATTTTTCATTGCCTCCATGAATGAAACTGTTCAGGCATTTCAAAACTAGAGCAATTTGGCAAGTTATAATTTCATTGATTAGAATAAATAAAACAACGAAATCTTCATATAGAATAAAAGAGTCAAGGCTAATGCCATTTTATTTGAATAAGAATACATGGGATTTATTTTATCCTAGTTGCCATTTAAAAATATCACTTACATTGCTCTAAATACGGAAAAGGTTGCTACAAAATATCTTGGGCTGTAAAGTAACATGGAGAAATGGATATAATTCTCTCTGGAGATGAATATATTCTTAGAGAATTACAAGTCTTGCAGTTATGAATGATACTTTCCACAGTGCTGCAGTAAACAGGAATATTAGCTTACCATATTCTAGCTGTAATTATAAAAGATGGTTTAGTCTCTTTGTCTCTTTCTACCTCTGCCAGAAGGTCAAGATTCATATAAAGATACACAACCATTTCTTCAGTATTCTTTTTCTTAGTAGCCAAATGCCTCTCCCTTTTCTGGCAATCACACTCACTTGTGGAGTCAGGGGTTCTGCCTTTAATATTACTACTAAAATGGCATGTAGGGGGCAATTTGATAAGAGAATGACACAGATGCACCAAATGCCATTGGTATTCAGGCTTGAAACTCTTTCAATTTTTTTCTAAGACATTCCCTACATCAATAAATAAAAGCCACAACAAAAAAATACCTTTTTCTTATTAGACTGCCAGAGATTCCAAAATCTAGTCAATATCTGTTTCCAATTTGTCTTTGTGGAAAGGAGGCCAAAGAGTTGCTTTTCTTCCTTCTTGCAGAATGAAGCCAAAATGTAGTCTAACCTGGGTGCACCCACCCACACTCACCAGTGTATGCATTCTAGTCATGCCTCAAGTTAATAAATTTGATTAGCTCGTACAGTACTCCAAGCCAGCAGCCCACAAGGCAGGTTCAACCAATACCTTTGCTTCACTCACTGCTCTCAGAAGACCACCAAGGCTCTAGTTTGTATTTTTAAACCTGGGTTAAATTGTGGCATAACCACAAACCATTGTATGCGATTAACAGTGGGGTTCCAATGACTGACTGACAAACAAAATCTTAGCACACTGAGTCTGCTTCTCCCAGTAGTAAACACATGTTATTAATGAAATGATTCTAACAGGCTACACAATTGGAAGCTTTTTTCTTGATTGACAGACTATGCTTAACAGGCCAAATAAAAAGGGCATGAAGAGTACACTTGTATTTTTGACTTTGTGAAGGGAAAACATAAAATTATTGCAGTAGTTTCTCTATTCAGTTATAACCTAATGGAATGTTCCTCTGGCCAGTCACTGGGTGATGCATTACCTTGATACTCTCAACAGAAGGGACTAGCATTTTTGAAAATCACTGCCCTCCAAGCTCTACTGCTCCGTTTTCATTGCTGACCCACTCTGTCACCACTGACATAGCTTAATAGCAGAACAGCTGACTGAGGGAAAAGAAGATGTCAACATGCATGTGGCATGAGATCATGACACCATCAGTCAAAACTAGTGCAAACTGGCACTGTTTAATTGCCAGCTGCTTGAGACAATGCTCACTAAGCTAGACTAGGTATTAAGCAGCAAGATGAAACAGACAGGCTTGCTCATTCATGGACCATACAGTTAATACTCTTCAGAAGAAACAGCTATGGCCAAAAAACAGGATGAGAATGTCACCACTTTTTTGTGTATCCACAAGGACTGGATGAACTATACATCCCACAAATCGTACCGAAATTGTCATCACAACTGTCAAGGCTCCTAAATTGGACCTACAGCATTCTGGCATGGGGTTTAGTTACATATTCAGTAGCTGTATTCTTCAGGCTATTAAGCAGTCCTCACTCCTTCAGCCTCTAACTTGGCAGTGCATATGTGCTACTACAGTGTCATTTGCTGGGCTGGTGGAGGACAGAGAGGGGGAGCAGAGGCTTTTGTTAGTACTGTTGCCAAAAGATAAAAATGCACGTTGAACTCTCGTCTCAGCCTGATGAAACGGCCCCAATTTATGGGCAGTTCACCCATGTGGATTATCATTACACCCAGTGATTCTACTAGCCAGTAAACAGTAACACATATATACTGTCATGGTAAACTTGCCTCTGTTGTCAAAAAGGTTTAGAATACTTACACAGCTTGTCATGCCAGTCAATACAGCAAAACCACTATCACTACAACACACAGTTGGCCTCCAGAGCTATAAGGAGATGATGAGATGAAATAGTTGACTTTTGGGAAAGGTTCTTACCAGGGAACAAAAAACCAGTATTTTATACTGAGTACATTCAGTACTCTACTATCATCACTATCTCATGCCATTTTTTTTTTTTTTATATTGAATACAGCATCAACTAAAATAAAAGGTCGATATTAATATTTCCAGTTTGTGGCTATTACAAGAAATAGTTCTCTTGCATCACCTACATCTGAATGGCAATTTTGTTGGAGAAAATAGTCAATTTTCATGGGATTCCATTTCATTTCAAAGAAACAAGATGTGAATGCCGAAGGGAGATTTCTTCCATGTAAATTCTCAGAGTATGTGTTAGAGCAAGCCATCACAGTAGAATCAGTGTTAGATGTGCTGCACACTGAACTCCCTGAAGTGGTCAGGCTAGAAAAGGATTTGGTTGGTTACTTTTTTCATCTATCATTGACCTCTCTCTTGGAGACAGATCTCACATCTCCCAGCTCTGCAGTCTTCTTGGCAGAGGAGTAAATTTATGAGTGGGAGGGAACAGAAACTTAGCAAAGGAAGGACTGGAGAAATGAAACAGCAGTGGTGTGGTCAGACAGGATCATCTGTTAGACTGTGTGTCTATCTTCTAAAGGTCCACAAGGGATGGTGTGGATTCCCTTCAAACAGCTAATGCAGATTTTCCTGGATGGTTCCTGTAGTCTGATATCTACTGCATGTCTATGCGCCCACTCTTGTCCTTATTCCTTCCTGTTCATGTGGGAACAAAATTCTTCTTCCTTTTAGGAGTAACCAAACCTAGAAAGCCAGTTGTCCCACTCCTGCTGTTCATCGTTACCTCCTTGTTGTGGCTAAGTAGTAGCCACACACTTAACCTAGAAGTTCTCCTCAGATTCTGCTCCTGAGGATCTATCTTCTCAAGAATATTTTCTCTTCAAATGGAACTCCAAGGAAAGAGCTAAATTGATTCTTGCCTGCTCAGTAAGTGTTGTAGTATCCTCTGTTTCCCTCAGAGTGGCAAACAAGACTCCCCCGCCTTCCACAGAGAAGAGAAGGAACAGCAAAACAATAGAAAATGCTTCAACTGCAAATTGCTTTAAACACTAGACTTAAGCAAGAATTTTGGTCAAGGCACTTTTGAATCACTCATACAATGGAGTATTCTAAAGCAGGGTGATACCATAATATTAAGCCTCAGAAATTAACAAGGCACTGTCTTAAACCTGAAACTTGTTGAAAGTAGTTTCAATAGGATTAATGGCTTACATGGCTTAAATTAACTGGTATAAATGTTGATACTAATTTTCATTATTATATATGAGGAATCATGCTAATGGTAATGTGAGATACTGCTAACCAGGGATTCCTGCCTCTCAAGGACCAAGAAGTGAGAATATGAAGTCTGAGTTTTATTGCTCCAGCTTGGCAGGCTGTGATGAGGACTTGGTTCTCATATCATAAAGCACAGGCACATCCTGTTGTCAATTAGACTCACCGGTATTCTGTGGCAGCAGCTTTAGGCCCCTGGGATGTTATATAGTTTGTTTTGCTATGTAAACAGCATGAAGTAATCCAGGCAGTGAAAGACACAGATGAGCAGGTAGTTTGCAGCATACTAAGTAAAAGAATAAAAGTCTGTGAGTGAGAGTGAGAGAATAAACAGTAACAACATCCCTGGGATATAATATCCACTGGTCTGGGGTCATCAAAAATATATACGAAAGAAAGCTTAGGGACTAACTCAAATAAAATATATCCATTCTCTTGCTTCTATGGATAGAGCAAGAGAAGAACTTAATGTAGGGGAAAGAAAAAAACTTGTTAGTTATTCACTTTGGTTTTAGCACATATCAAATACAGCTTCCAGGTGGATGTCTTTTAATATAGCACCTATTTTGGGACCTGTCCCAAACTTCAATCAATTCACTGAAAATTTTTGCCCTCCCTTGTTTTAAGTAGGCTTTGGATCAGGTTATAAACCCAAATGTTCATTTTATACCTATATGTTTATCTATTTTGTGAAAGTAAAATGCAAGATAATGTCCTTGGACACATTTTTAATTGGTGCAACTTAGACCCCCTTTGTTTGAAAATGCAGTTACATACTGTACCATAAAAATATCTCTATTTGTGATCCCAACATAAACTTGTACAAAATTGGGACTGCAAAAGATTTAAGAATGTGCTCCTGAGTCAGTATTTCTCTCCTTTTTGGACACACAGAAATGAGATATGCAGGAAATTTAAAATCTGTCAGAGTTCAATCAAAGAAAATGTATAAATCCATGTTTATGAACAATGTTTGTGTTTAAATAACACTTTCCAGAGCACACAAACATCAAAATATTTCCCTTAGTCCTTTGTTTCTCACTGTTTATGGCATTTAGCATAGAGTACGCCTTCCCACCCTCTCATTTATAAATAGTGCTTCCCGTTTTCTATTATCAGTTTTAGAACAGCAAGTCATTCTCTCTTTGAAATTTCTAGATAACACTGTGGAAAAATTGCATGGTTTACTGTTTTGAACACAGGCTTGAGAACCAGGACTCCTGGTTTCTGTTCCTCTCTCTGTCAGCACTTTGCTGTATGACTGTGGCCAAGTTACTCATCTGTCCTACTCTTTGTTCTGCTACATCTGCCATTTTTCAGAGCCTCTGTCCATCCTAATTCTGGACAGAGGCAAGCAGCTTTCTGGAGTTTTCTCTCACAACCTACAATAGAATAGAAACTACCGAAGGCAGGGATAGAAAAGATACTCCCTGTCCTGATGGGTTTTTTGTAATGAAAAGATCAGAGTTTGCATATGAAATAAAACCCAAGCAGCAATGTGAACAGCCATATGTACAGTCAAATGCACCCAGGAAAGAGCAGCCGGGCACTCAAGAAAAGTGGGAAGAAGCGATATGGAAATGCATAGAAAAGAGAAATTCTGGCTCCTACCATTTTGTTTCCTCCCATAGTCAGGAAGTCAGTAAACAGCAACCCATGCTTACCCAATTGCTGCTGATCAGTTGGCATGGTCTAGCATGGAAGGTGCACTTGAACTGCTTGATAATTACTGGCAGCTCTACAGCAACAGATTGGACACCCCTCTGATAGATGGCATTAAAGTTGCTTGCTAGGAATTACCATCAGTGTTCAAGTTTTCCGTTTCTCACTCTCATTCCTTCCTATCAGAATGAAAAAGTCAGCTCCTTATTTGAGAAGGCCATTGCAAAATCAGTTGACATGGAGCAGGCATCTTTCAAGGCCTTTCTGTAGTCTTTCAGTAAGGAGATCTTGAGGCCCCAATAAACCTAAATACTATTGTAAAAGAACTGAAACCTCCTCTTCTGCTAAAAGCATCTCACATTTTATACAGAGATTAATGGGGGGGTAGTGCACACACAGATTCAAACTTAACTTTTCTTTCTTTAGTTCACACAAAGACAGCATAAAAATAGATTATTTTTTGACAGTGTGAGCAATGGATCTGCCAAACTGAACTTAAGTTCAGCTCCATAACAGAATTATATCTCATCAAGTGATGTGATATATAATATTTCATTTTCTGGATCACTACTACACTTGCTGTGAGAAAACATAAACCCAGTATCTTTGCAGACTCTATTATTCACATATTCTGAAACTGTGTGGGATTAATTAATCAGAAAGGAAGCCAGAATTCTTATATGAAATATCTTTCCATTTTAATCTAATTAAAACAAGCTGAGCTCAAAAATTGGAAGAATTGATCACGATCACAAATTGCAAAACAGGAAATATATTTACCAAGAAGATGACACGAATTCACTTTTAATTTTACTTCTTTTTTACCTGAATCAATAATGTAAAGATTGTAAATAATTCATCTTCTATACATCAAATTGAAAAATTCAAATTTTTGATCATTCCTATTTACTATTGCACTGGGAATAAATTTCATAATTTATTTCACTTAATTGAGTTAATTTAGAGTTAGAGAAGTGATTGCATTACTTTAAAGTCATCCCGAACATAACCTTCCTGTGCTGGCACCATACAGCCCTTGGGATTTCCAGAAGGGAAGTAATGCTAGCAAAGATGTCCTTGTTTGAACATATAGCCCATATTTTTCACTAATGTGTGCATATATTTATGTTCCTCAGCTGGTGGACTTTGATGAGATAATTGTTCATATTGCTTAACTTTTTCAATAGCTGACAGGACATTCTGGTCCAAAGGACATATTGCAATAAAAAAATAAGCATCCTCAAAGTATGACAGTTGCAGTCCTGAAGCTGGCCAGTGTCCAGTCTAAAGTGAATAGGTAATTTGCTATAATACATAAACATCTGAAATTGCAAACATTCATCAATAAATATTGCCTAGACAAGAAACCTATTTCCAAGGTACAAAATTGCAAACTCTTGTCAAAACCATACGCTGAGCAAGATCCATGTTTGTGAAATCTGAGCCAACTAAAAGCATAGGAGCAGAGGAATACAGCTTCAGAGAAATATTATAGTTGGCTCCTATGATATGTACCTTCATTTTTTCACTAGAAAAATAAAATTTTTATTAGCACAGGAAATAAAAGCTAATGACAAACCTATCAGCCAACTGACTGCTAATGCAGCTTAAATCTTCAGTAAACAACAGTGTCCATAAGCACAGAAGGATGGCTTTCTCAGGAAACATGTTATATCTATTTTAATTTCTACATTAACAGACATATCTCATTGGTTTGGGGCACAAAACTCTTGGCAAACAGGTGGAGATTTACTTGGTGGTGAGGACAGAGAAATAGTGGTGGTTTTCTGTCTTGTGCTGCTGCTCTTCCACACTCCTTCCCACCTCTAAACCCTTTCTCAGTCAGCTCCCCAGCTCTCTGCTGAGGACATTTCATATGACAGGCTCCCCTCATAAATATTACATTCCAGCCTTTCTTCCAGCTCCTTCTGAGAAGACCCAGTGATTTGGACAGAGTGGATAGCAAAGGCGAAACAATCCAGGAATATCTGGGGGAGGATACGGGAACAGAAAGACAAAAAAATGAGTCACTGCATTCCCTGTGCCATCTGGCAAAATTTCTCTGGGGATGTTCCTAGGGTGGGACCTGTTGAAGACCTATTTGCAGATGAGTTCTGGGAAGTAACATTGCTTTTCCTTATTTTCCTCTTCCAGTATTGAGGTTTTCTATTCACTGCCTGTATTCTATTCACTGGCTACATTTTAGCCCACCAGACAAAACAGTTCTGCCAGAGCTCTCTATCTACCTCTTGGGCTCAGGATATGTATTTAGAATTTGTCTATCATTTACTATGTACTCCAGAGGAACCCAACTGTACAGACAGATGTTTGCTTTGACCTCTACAGAGCATTTCTCAAAACACCAGAGCCATAGGAGACTTCTGTTTATTTACATAAGAAATTGGAGTTTCTAGATTTTAGTTCTTGCCTTCCTCCTTCATTTATATAAAAATACCATAAGAGATTCATACACATTTGAATTGTTGTGAATACAGCATCCCAGAAGTCCTCAGAATACAGTGAAACAACTAGATGAATCTTTTTTTTCCAGCCAAAATCTGCAGGAATTAAGACTTAAAGAGTGACAGTAAAGTCACTGATCATTGACCACAGAGGAAGTTAAAACCAAAGGTTCTAGAATACTATTATTTAATTTCCAAATCTATCAAAATAATAAGCATGTTTCTAGTAAAAAGAGAACACAGAAAACTGAAGGATGCTGATATTAAAAGGTTGATTGACACCTTTAAAGAAAATCACTTGGCCAAACATTTTTTATCCCTGAAAGCCTGCAGAAAATCATTTCATAATTTGCTACTTCAACACTATTCTAAAGGGGTTACAAGTTGCCACAGATAATGTACTATTCTTTGACTAAAATAAAGAGGGAAATCCAGATATGTCTACTGTAGGAATGTGCCCAAAACTTAAAAATCATTGTGGATCCCCAATGGCCCACCCAGAGAGTTAAAAGTAGAGCAAATAAAACATTGCTTCCTAGACTACAGTAACTTTTGCCATTTTTGATGCAATAGTCTAGCATGCTCTTAAAGTAACACAGGCTGTTCATTACAATAAATTGCTCTTAAGAAGTGTCAAAAGTCCATTGTGTACTGAACTGTGTCTAAGGTGATTCTGCTGCTGGATTCCCTAACAGTTTTCTATGATCTTAGAAAACTACCCTACTTCTTTGTGCCTCAGAGCAAGAGTTTGCAAGAATACTTTCCTACCTTTTCAGAGTATCTAGTAATCTACATATGAAAATGGATTCTTCTTTCTATGTATTTCATGGTACATACATTTTATACCAGAAATGCTACAATTTGGTAGATTAAAGTAATAAAAATCTGCATCTCTTTGCCAATATTCCAATACGGTTATTTTAACATAACTATTTCTGTATTGTTCCACTGCTATTCTCTGTGGGATTAAAAACACAAGAAATACATGTGAATCAATAGGAATATTTGTGAGGTTTCAATTTGTGCAGATGGTCCAACTAAAGCAAAATCTACTTACGACCAGGGATGTCAAAACCTGGTAACATGTGCATATGTACAATCAATAGTAACTGCAATCTGCAATGCAATCTCAGTCTGACCGGTAGAGCTGTACAGACACCTTGCTAAGAACTTATAATTCAGTACAGGAGTTTATCTCACACCTAGCAATGGCAATGCTGGCTGTACTCTCCCCTGCAGTAAATGTGTTCCTGGAACTTATCTAGGTTTTCTGTATGTTTTCAAAGCACTGAGCGAAACAACAGTCTCACTCTTTTGCATATGTGGGGTAGAACCTTACACCTCTGAAGAAAATGCCAATAATTCTCATGAATTTAATGGGTTCCTGGTATCTCTTCAATATAAAAGATTCGTTCTTAAAATCTACTTTGGATGTCAATGCTTTAAAAACACTCACTGGAAGCATATAACACTAAAGCTTCATTATTAAAACGAAAGAATTAAGAAATGTCTTTTTACTCTACAGACTTTTAAAATAGAGTCTCCTTCTATCGAAAACATCAAGAACCAGAATTGTGCTGAAGTTTTGAAGGCCTGTTGCCATTTTGTTATTTGGAATCTGCATTCCATGGTAAGAATTATAGACTTGTAGTACTGGGGATTGAGACAAAGAACTGACTGCAGTGGACATGAGTAAAACTTCAGCTCTTCAGTTTAAATTGCATCAAGTATCCCTTTCTTGCCCTTTGTTGTTTACTCTCAAACACTGAGGAGTGGGTTTTGGCACTTTTGAAAGGAAGAAGTTGCTCTAGTATCTGATTTTTTTCTTCAGTGGTGTCTTGCCAGTTATACTAACTGTGCTACATGATCTAATAGAGAAAACAGAGTCATTCCAGGCTGCTAAACTCATTTTCACTTTTCAGTGAAATAAGTTCTAACTAATTTTTAAAAAGGTGAAAAGCCTGTGCATTAACACACTAATACGGACTATGAGGTTTGCAGTCTAGAATTTAAAGTCTTCCATTGTAAACCCAACTAATATATTACATGCCATACAGATGAAGCTGATCCATAAGCCACCTTTGTTCCAGAGACTGTGTCACCCTTCATGGAATGGAATTCTCAAATCTCTGTGGAAAAAGGTTCTTTTTACAGAGATAGAAAATATTTCCTAATGAGAGTATTTACTGGAAATACTGTAAATTCATGCCATATAATAAAGATGACTGGTAAGTCCTTCAGTATCTTCAGGAAGGACAAAACCCAAAGCCAAATGGGTGTCGAATTACTTCAAGGCTTTCCTCTTCCTGACCTGGATGACAGCTTGAGGTTTTATCATAAAGGGAGGAAACTGGAAATTGAACTGACTGGCCTGCAATCATGGAGAAAAGGCATCAATATCTGTTTCTGGTCTTTTGCTGAAGAATCCCTTCAGATGATCATTTGGATTGAAAGTAAATTGGTTTGTTTTTGTAGGTCTATTTCTCCCAAGCCTCTCCTGTGGGCCTGAGGGCTTGTGCCCTAAATTGTTGGCTCATGCATCAGAAATTCTCTGTATTATATGGCTAACATATTATCCATCTTGAAGAACATGAAGCAGGCTATGCCTTGGCATGTTTCTCTAAGTTTTCTTGTCTAGTTACAAGATCTTGTGAAAGCATGAAAATGGAATCCTAATAAATTTGCTACGGTGAAGGAAAAATACGTGTGCGCACCATATGTTTATACATATATAAAATGAAATTTGTCACAAATGTCAGCTATGGCATTCTAGAAGGAAATCTAGTAGTTCTCTGCTAGCAAATTCTACTCCTAGACATGACAAATACTGTTTAGGTCACATTACATCCCTGCCTTAGCCATGTTTGGCTATAAGATTCCTCAAAGTTAGTGCCTATGTGCAACTGGAATTACGTTCAAGTCCCACCTCCAACGAACAGATATGAAAAACAATCCTGTGGTCTTATCCCCTTTTTTACAGGTTTTCTGAAACTTTCCTGAAAGCCTGAATAGGTCAACAGAACTGCAAAATGACAGTGTAAAAAGTTTGTCCCAAGGAGGGTTTCAATCTCTTGCCTCAAAGTAAAATGAAATCATAAACCACAAACCTCACTGTGAGATTTCCATTCTGATGATCCTCCATGGAACTAAGCATTTTCTTAAGAGCAGAAAAATGTGAACTAATCAGAACTTTAACTGGGGAGACAAAATTACAAATATATACCCATTCTAAAGCTGCAATTTGCTGTGAAATATTTTACTGTCATAAATGGAAAGAAAGTTTTCAATTTCTCTACATCTCAGTGGAAGTAACACAAGAAGAAACGAAACGATGAAGTTTAGTTTATGACAAATACATTACATTACATAATTCATCAACAGGAGCAATTCTATCAAAGCAGCTCTCTCTGACCACCTGTGTAATTTTTCAGAACACTATTAATAACTACATATTAATACATACATAGTACATCCTAATTAGTAACTACATTCAAGAAACTACTCATAGAATAAGCACTATTTTAATGTACTTTAACCTAATATAGGATGAATGAAACTACTATTTCTTTCCTTTTTTATCTCCAGACTGATGATATTTACATATTTACAGGATAATACTTACAGTTTCATTATTTTACTTCCCATAAAAGAAGAGCAAGGATTTTCTTTATTTTTATAACANTGATGATATTTACATATTTACAGGATAATACTTACAGTTTCATTATTTTACTTCCCATAAAAGAGCAAGGATTTTCTTTATTTCTATAACAGTATCAAAACCACAGAAGACCAATAGAAAGCATGCCCATTTTGCTTACAGTGTTTTCTGTTGTTCAGACTGAGATGGTTGTTTGAATGCTTTTAAGAGTGCATTATGACCCCTGAGGCACTACCATTGCAAACTGTAAGAGTGAGAAAAGGCTGCCAGGGACCGTCCTGTTCCCACCTGGTCTTGCTTGTTTTTGAGAAGGAGGTTCAGCAGATCACCATTATTGGGTGCTTAGTACCAGCGCCCACCTCAGCACACCCTTCACTGGCCTCCCTGCTGACTGTCAACCTTCTGACATGCCTGTTGCCTATTCCACAGCAGAGCTCCATGCAATCAGACTGCTCCCACATGGAGTGTACAGAAATGCATGTTTCAGTTCACTTCAAGCACCAAGGCTGTGTGTTTGTCTCATTAGAAAACTGTATATTCTTTAATTGTATCAAAGAAAAAGGTGATTAATTCAATTTTCATTAAAAAAATGGAAACTACTGGTAACTCCAGTAGGTTTCAACTGCCCACCACCATTATTTTTAGCAGCATATGCATTAGATTTATTAGGCAAGTCCAGCTATAGTTCCGCTGAAAGAAAGGTGGGCTCTGAAATGTCTTTAGATAAAGGCAAGAGACTCCATGTAGCACAGTTCATTCAGAAGTTAAGGTTTAAATGGATGTAAAAAGCCCTGGTTTTCTAGTATCAACAGCATTTGGAAATGCAACCAAATTCTGAATGCTGTGAGCCATAGTGGTAGAGTAAAACACAAAAATATAACAAATATACTATCTTTTTGTTATTTAACTTCAGCTATACACAGACTTTTAAGTGTCAGCTGAAGAAGACTCAAAGCTTTAGTCTGATTTCTAGTCAAAGTATAAATACAGATGACTTTGTACATAACGATCAGAGTTTTATTTATGTTGAGTAAAACTGTTTTGTTTGGAATCTAATCTTAATTTCATTGCACCAAATATAAAAGACAGTTACAACTTCCTGAGAGGTGGTCTCTTCCTTTGCCAGGTAGCAAAATAAGAAAAAGGACTTCACTCAATTGAACAGTTTAAATGTATAATTTAAAAATGCTTACAGACATCAGTATTGTTCTCATGGTCTGAGAACATATACCTCAAGAACCTCTTCTGATGGGCAGAAAATCTGCCAAGAGTTCTTGTAACAAAGGTTATTTAAAGTGTGAATCAAAACATGGGCAATCTGGATGACACAGTTACCCAAAGTTCTACATTAGGAAGTCCAAAAAAGAAGAGGCAGTGTCTACAGGCATTTACAAACATGCAAAATAATTATTTAGGTTAGAAATAGGACTGTTTTAGGTAAAAAAAGGCTCACAGATCACTTCAGAATTTATGAGTGAGGTCTTCTCCTGAAATTATATGCTTATTGGTAAAATACCAAACCCCAAAACGTAGCCTTCAAAAACCATAGAGAAACCTTTTGCATTACAGTGGAAATCAAATTTTACATTAGAAAATCTTAATTCTAGTAAAAATTAACTTGTTAAATATTGGTAAGAATTCTGAGGACACTTCTTGCACTTAAGAGGTCTTAGTACCCAGCTAAACTACCTATTTTACACATACTTAGCATGGAATTCTAAATGAAACTAACATGTTATGCTTCTGTAACTAGAAATCAGTTCTTTTGACAAAGGATGATTTATTTGTTTCTTTTAATGATTCAAATGACTTTGTCATCTGGATTTCTAAACATTGGCCACCATCTTCATTCAAGACTTGGAACAGGGGCAGTGCATAATACAGCACTTCGCCATGCCTGCCTGAACAAAGAGCAGTTTGGTGCTTCTAATGCAAGTATGATACAGTGGACAAAATGAAATGGTGAGTCACCAAACCATAAATGAAAAATGAAAGGAATATTTCTTAAGTTTTACTAATGCCTTGGGAGGCCATCTGCAACCAGTAAAGCATCACCATCTTTAACATCTACTAATGCTGTTACAAAAATTTTACTCATATTGGTCATTTTTAATGGCCAAGTATAACATTTTTCCCACTTTTGTCAACTTCATGGTAAATGATTCTGGTTAAGAAAGCGTACTGCACAGACTGGGGAAGATTCCTTATAAAACCATAAAGATGATATTTAGCACTAGATATTCACATCTTAAATTGTATGCTAAATGCACAGGCAACAATTTTATTTGCCTGGCACTATTTTTGGTAAATATCCTGGAGCCATTTAGCGGGGGTTTTGTACAGTCAGAAAAAATATGTTTGCCTTTTCTAATTATACTTTTTTTACAAGATGCAAGTTCCTTTTTAATATGAGCATTTGAAACATGAAAATAACATGAAAATGAGTAAAATGAGAATATGCTACAAATATGATAGATCACTCAAGATCTGCTATTACAAACCTTCATTTTTTACTCCACCTGACTGTCTGATGAATTGTGATTCTTCATCTGCTGGAACTTGAGGAACCAAAATTGCCAGTGAGATTTTTATTATACCTGATTGTAATTGGTATTTTCTTTAGGGTTGCCAGCATTTCTCATGAACACAGCTGAATTTTCCAGATGTTTCTTCAGTAGGGAGAACCACTTATGCTTTCCAATATCAAATGTTTCCTAAATACTTCCACTTTCTTTTCAGAAGATACTATCAAACATCACAGCTATCAGTGTTCTTCCAGCTTCACATTTTACATTTACACTATTGAGTTAATTTAGCAAAACCCATGAAGTAATTCAAACATGGTAAGTTCTGCTCCAATTGTGAGTCTGCCTTGTGCTGTTCCCGAACCAATGACAGATTCTTTCATCATTCTTCATAAAGCAACCAAGTATATCTCATTGTCATCTAACTTAGAACACTATGGAGTATTGAGTCTTACTTCAAAGTACTTCAAAGTTTTGATCATTAAGAATTCTGCAACTTGCATTACCTTTCCAGTAAATTTTCAAGGGTCTGCTAAACTTGCTGTGGAGCATATCCCCTCCTGGAAAGTAACATCGCAAATCCTACTATTAGGAGCAAAATGCCTTATAGTGGAAAAGGCAAAAAGTCCAGCTACTTAATTAATAAAGCATGTAAGGCATTAATATCTGATATAATCATTATCTGAAGTATATAAAACAATGTCTTTTATTTACATATCTGCCAAACCCAGACATACAGCAGTGCTAGACAATTTTTTTTGCACTAAATTACACAAGACATGCAGATGGAATAGAAAAGAATAAAAATTCAAATTGTCATTAAATATTAATTGCAGCATTATGAGAAAATTATTCCAGCAATAATTTGCCTGATGTTGATCATCAGCACAATAGTGCTAATAATTTCACAAGGCAAAAGTGAGAGAAATTCAACTGTTGGGCCACTGAACATAAGAGCACTGCAAATTATTTAAAGACAGCCAGTGGATGAGTGGGACCTAGGCTGTTACATTTGAATCTCAAGAATCCCTTTATAGCATATGAAGAAATATCACTACTGCTAAGACTCGAGACATCTCATTCCAAGGTTACACATGTTAGATGAATCAAACCCAAGAAAAGCCTATTTATTTCCACTGATTTTATTAAAGGCCTTTTAGTGACTAGTTCATATATTGGTCCTGTACTGCTTATGTCTAGATAACCATAGTGAATCCTGCCCAGGATACCTAAACTGGAGCCACTGGAGGACAGAAAGTAATATGATGATCTGAGCCTCTTAACACTTTGTGAAGAATCAGGAACAGAGCCTGGATCCGAGAAGCTTGTGAACATATTTAATTTTTTTATGCTTAATTGAACCAAACCACAGAAATTTGAGGCTTACCCTTCATGAGCTGGCAGATTAATATTTTTTGGCACTCCATTTTTGTGATGATGTCAGATTGATTATATTATTGTAATCAAAATTTGAATGTATATGACATTTTGTTTATGCCACTCTTCTTTTTGTTCTCCATGTATATAAACAGATACACCCATGCTAAACAACTACAATTTGTGTCACAGACACAGATGTGGAGCAGTATGGAGACTTTCATATTGCCAAAAATAATCTTCCACCTATCATCTTGCACAACAGCATTTCAGAAGACCGTAAACCACATACTCTGCAGCAACTGACTACTAACATCAAGAAAAACTAGCATTTTGCAGGATTTGATTGCACAACAAAGAAGATGGCACACCTACAAGTTCTACAATGAATGTAAACCTAAACATATTCTAACAAAGTTTCACCCTCATTCTAAATATTTGAATTTTATCAGAATTTCATAGTGTTGAAGAACATTGTTTACCTAGTTTAATGCTGTCCATACTGTAAGATCAAACTGCATCTTAATGTGTTTTGTGCTGTTACTGTAACTGGACTTTGCAACAAAGCAGTTATTTGTGGTGTTTTCCCACAAGTACATGGGCTATTTGAAACTTCTTCTTTCAGAAAAAGCTTTAAAAAAAACAACACTAGAGCTTGCAGTCTACAAAGAAGGAAGAAATTGTTTCCTGTTAGGGTGGTGAGATGCTGGAATGGGTTGGTCAGGGAGGTTGTGAGTGCTCCATCCCTGGCAGTGTTCAAGGCCAGATTAGATGAAGCTTTGGGTGACATGGTTTAGTGTGAGGCTGCTTATGGNCTGGAATGGGTTGGTCAGGGAGGTTGTGAGTGCTCCATCCCTGGCAGTGTTCAAGGCCAGATTAGATGAAGCTTTGGGTGACATGGTTTAGTGTGAGGTGTCCCTGCTTATGGCAGGGGGGTTGGAACTGGGTGATCTTAAGGTCCTTTCCAACCCTAACTATTCTATGATTCTATGAAGTTTTCACTGAAAATACTTTTATCAAATCAAACAGCAGCTTCCTTACCCATTGGTTCTTCAGTGTGCTTTTAACAAAAGAGGTGCCTGCGCTGCAGCCAGAGGTATGATGGTGTATGTTTAGGCACTCCTGAGCTATCCCTAATCTTGCCAATAGCACTGTAAATGTAGCGGCAAAGATTTCAACACAGCCTGTATAACCTCATGAGAATGCGGTACTCATGCCAGCTGAATTAATGCTAGCTGGGATACATCTCTCTCTGCTGCAGGCACACTTCTGATTGCTTTGCAGATGTAAGTCACCCTGCTTGATTTTGTGAATCTATGACTGAGTCAAACTTTCCTCATGCTACCAAGCCTTATGCTGGCAAGCTTTCTTTCTGTGTACAGTGAGTCAATATACTCTGACTCTGTTTTCAAGATTCTAGAAAGACAAGGCTGGAAAAGCATTATAAATCATTCCATATTGGAAATAATTACTTACATTTGAATTCTGTAATCCTTATTTGAACAAAACTAACATAGACCTTAGTGGGAGTTCAGCTCAGTTAATGACTGAAGTACTTGGCCCTTAATTCCTTTTTCTGCCCTGCTATCAGATATATTATTATTATGAGAAACATCTGTAATAATACTTTACACTTCCATAGCTCCTGACATCTGGAAGCTTCAACAGACTCTCTCTGAAATTACTACTAGGAATTTTTAAGTTACTAAGGATTTCAAATAATTTGCCAAAGCCAGAGATACAATGTTTATGCTTTATGCAGCTCTTTAAAAATTAAATGAGGTTGCATTGATACATACCATCCATTATAAAACCCACATCTTTGTTAACCAACTAGAGAGAAAGATGATTAGAAAATGGCTGATGCTGAAGATTAAAAAGAACCATAGATGCCTAATATCAACTAATGTCAAATTCAGCTATCTGTACTTGAAAATTCTTGTTTTGCTTTTCAGACTCTAGAAATCACTTAACAAATATGAGGCCAGAAGTCTGAGTGGGACAATAATGTGGTTTCTTTTTATGCTTGCTAGCTTGTCTGCCTGTGTTTATCTGTGGGCTGCAGCTAACCGATCACATACCGTATCTGTTCCACTGTGGCAAACCAGCACTATTTGTTTGGGATTTTTTATCTCGAGGTACTTTTTAAAGTAACCAATTATCTTAGGAGATCTTGGACCTGATCATGTTCCATCATACAAAATGTACATGGTAAGCAAATGCTCAAAAATGCACATGAACTGAGGTGCACAATGTACATGAGGTCATTCCAACAGAAAAACCAACAAACCTATGTACTATAAGGAAAGAAACTACAGGGTCACCTCATTATATGAGGGCAAAAAATAGAAAAGCTGTAATATCATGAAGAAAGTGTCAAATTGATCATAAACAGAAACACATTTATGACAATGAAAGGCAAGGGTCTATTCTCAGTACACAGCTAGTTACAATCCATCTCTCATTAGAAGGCACTCTGTTATCAAGACTCAAGGATAATGGTTCATTGTTCTGTTAGCTCTTTCAGAACCACAGGATTGCAATCCTCCTCTGAATATCCCTGTCACTGTAAAAATATAGAATACTTTACAGCTATTTATGTCAGCTGTTATATCCCCTTGTAACTTCTTTATGTGGGCTCTCAGGGTGATAATGCAACACAGTACCTCACTTTCTGGGTACTTCTAGCTGTAATTTTTCCTTTATCAGATGAAGAAATACTGTGTTAAGGCTGAGAGTAGCTGTTATGCTGAAACATGAATGGGCCCAGAGCCAAAACATGTACTTATTCTTTAAAATATAATGTATGATTTACCTGTATTAATTTAATCATGTAACAAGCTACAGACAGAAACAGATTCAGTTGTCTTAAAAATCTGCCAGGATGCAGTGTCTTGTTGAAGTATCTGAATGCCTGAGAATTGTAAAATGAATGCTTCAGAACCCTAGGTCTTCACATGCATGTTATTCTAAGGGTGGAGGGCTGTCTGAAAGCATTGCCTTAGAGGAGGGGGAGTGAAAGAAAGTGAGACCAAGTGTGCTGCCTAGCTGCCTACAACTTTTGGCAGTGGATCAGACAAACAAGTTCAGCAGAAAGTCGATGTAATTTTATTGGACCACACTGTCTCAAGCAATTAGAAAAATATTTGTAAAACATCAGATGAGAAAGGGAAACGTGGAGTCCAATAATGCAAAACAATGTTTATAAGGCAGAAATTGTGAAACTGGAAGAATAAACACAATTACTCTATCAGCACCTCCAGTTCTTCTGGAGATTACTTAGCTTAAAAGCAAAATGCTTTCCTGCTGCATTCAGAAGAATTCATTCTTAAAAAAACCCCTTTACAAATGTACATGTATATTAAAAAAAGTGTTATATATGGATTTTTACTGTGAGGCTGCCAGTGCTCATCAACAGAAAATTGCATGCTATATGAATGCACTTTATGGACTGACATTCACATGCATATTTGGGCAAAGAATTCAAATCCATGGTTGTGCAAGAAGGACAATTTTTAGATCCACAGATTCTTTTAAAATGAATTACAGATCATCCAATGTACGTGTAAGCTGCCCAGATAAATTAATACTGTGTGAGGTAAAATCTTTCTTTGTAATTATTATTTCCTATTATTATTATTATTATAGTGCAAGCTATGCAAGTAAAGATCTAAGTAAAGATGGTCATATGCATTTCTTTTTAAGTTGCTGGCAACTCAGAATTTCGCCTGCATCTTATGCTGGGACATTTTTTCTTTTCTACCAAGTAGAAATATTTCATTTTCTGCCCCAATTAACATCATAAGACTTGTCACATTAGCTGTTCTGTTAAAACTCCAGCTACTTAGGCATTAGCGCATGGAGAAGATTTATCTGTTAATTCTAGGATAACACAGTACTGACTGACTGTTGGCAGTTATCTGAGTAATAGGATTGGACAAAATGCAAATATTATTATGTCCATTAGAGGTTCTATCAAGATTAATGATGGCTGTTAATGAATCAGACGAAGATTCTGAGGTCCCTGGAATTCAGGTGTATTGTGCATATCAATTCAAATCTATCTTCAGCCAAAATGGAAACCTACTGTCTGTGCTTACACTTTGTTTAAAGAGTCAAAAAACTGAAGCTATTGAAAGGACTGTTTTGACCTGAATCTCAATGAAAAGCAGTGCACCAAATAAGAGAGATCCAGGTGAGAGAAGGGTGTCCTGAGCAAAAATTCATGGTGCTGAGTGACACAGGCAGGACTTTCACAAACACAGGCTTCTTCAAGCTAACAAAATGGCGGCCCAGGATCATGAATGCTGCTGCTCCAGCACTGGGAAGAATTTGTAGTGTAGCAAAGGTAGGATCCAGGAGCAGGAACTACTGAAAGCTTCATCAGTTTACAGACTACTACAGTTACTCAGTTGCAACCTCAGCAAAATCAGGAACAGGCCTTTATAACACCAGCTATCAAGTTTACCTTCTGGACTTGAGTCCAGTGCCAATGTATTCAAATAATATTCAGAGAGAACAGCATGAGTTGCCCAAACAGTCTATCTGTATGTAGCTATGCAGCAATGATTGCTGGGCAATGGTGAAAATTATCTACAGTAGAACAGACTTTTCTCACAAGTGCATTCACAATGAAAACAAGCTGCAAATTTCAGGATGAACGTAAGACTAGAGAAAGCAGCTCTGTTTGAAGTTCTGTTTACAGTGAAACTTTGGCAGTCCCAAAAAACAGCTAAGCTCCGATTTCCGTACATCTATATACTCTGTAATATATCTTGTGTGGACTAGAAATGAATCCTTTGCATTCCAGAAGCATCAAAGAACAACTGCTGAAGAAGACTAAAACTTCTGTGAGTGATTGCTGTGGAGGGTGGGGGATGACATAGCTGTAACCAGACAGTACATTAAATGTCCCAGCAGAGCTATTGCTTACACACATCCTTTAGTGTACTGTCAGCACTGGAAAAGAATCTGTGCTGGGTAATACCAAGAAATTACATTTTTCAATACATATTATCTAGTCACCTGGACTAAGAAGTAAAAACATATGAGTAAAAAGCTGATATCCTACATCCAACCAGCATCACAGAAAAAAACATGAAGACATAAATGGGAAGAGAAAAGGAACTACGCACATAAAGTGAGAGCATGGAAGATTAATAGAGAGCTGTATGTATAGATTACATATGGGCTTTGTATCATTTTAAGAAAAAAAAGTTTAAGGAAGCATGACATATAAGCAAATTGCATTCTGAGATAAGTACTTTGGCAGATCAATTTTCTACTGTATGTCTTCATTGACCACACAAGATTTTTTTTTCAAGGATTAATGCTGACCAAATACAGGATAAAGAAACCCTTTGCAAGAAGTATTTACAAACATCCATCTGAATAAAGCCACAAAGTGCCTTAGATGATATTTGGTTTACCTCATCATTCATACTCTAAATAATGAAAATTACTTGTACTTACAGAGAAGAAAAAGACTTTTCCATTATATTTTTGGGAATATTAAGTGGAATTAAACACATAATACTGTTAACGTTTGTGTCTGGAAATTACAGTTGTATAAAGAGTGAGGTGTAATGACTATGTTTATAAAGCTTTTCGGGAAAGACGATGAGAGTATGAATACTGTTGACTTTTCCATCTTCCATATATGTACTTTCACCTCTGCAGGTTGTTGCAAACAGAATTGTGTGGCATACCAAACTATCTAGTAACAGAGTGAGCCATCATATATGCTTGCTTACAATGCTTGCTCCCACACTTGCAAACTTACTCTTTGGAGAGCAAATGTAGACTCAGCGGAGCATTCAAAGAACAGTCTAATGGGAATCCAGCGCTTTACCATCTTGGTAAGAACTTCTTTGTTCCCAAAATCAAGGCCAAAGGCATTAATAGATCTATCAAAACATATTTGACAAGGTATCCCATGCATATGGGACCCTGAACCTCACTGGCCTGAGTCCCTGAGTAATTAGTGTGCTTCATAAATGTATCTTTTCTATACAGACATATTCTAAAATAAAGGATTCACAAATGTAACATTTTTAACATTTAAATTTCCTATGTTGATCATCTCCTAATCTCTCCTTTAAGAGCTCCCAACCCAACCTTGAAAGAAAAAGAGCTTGCTGGAGTTTTTCATGATGTCCTCCTCCTTACAAAGCAATGTTGCTTAATTAGAAATAAATACATTCTCAGGGAATTTGGAAAAGAGCAAGATGAGACATGTCTGTGGATAATGAAAATACAAAAAAGTTCCATTAAATATTAATTTTTTAGGAATGGTATAAACTCATGTACTTAGGAAAGTATATTAACTCATAAATATTAGAGGACTAAAAGGTCCTTTCTGGACAAAATATTATTAGTTTTCCACTTTGGTTACTTTGTTGTTTGGAGTTTGGTTTTGTTTGTTTGATTCTGGTTTTTAATATTCTCAGAGCATTTGCTGTTGGTCGCTGTCAGGACAGAGCATTTGCCTTGATAACTTAATATCTTCCTCCAGTGAAATAATTCATATATTGTTATGCATTAAGTCTGCCTTGACAGAGTACATTTTCCAGTCCATAAGGGAGGGAATGGAAAGAAACATGCTGCAAATCTTTCCTCCCTTACAGGTCATTTTTTTTAATTGTTAATCTATCTGCATCCTTTTTTGTAGCACCTCTTAGTTAAACAAGCAGCATCATTTTCACAAGGCAGGAAACAATCTCATTCTCCAAGGCCACAACTTCACACTCACAAGTAAGTGACAGATCCTGTGAGAGGGGTCATAACATACCTTCATACAGGGGGACATTAATTTCCCCAAAGCACTAGGATATTATCCCTGGATTCCTCTTCATCTTTCCTTTCATATTGTTGATGCACAGGTAGGCTTGAGGGACTCTTCTGTAAATGGACAGAGTAGGTGCTTACCTTCCCTTGGTCAGTAAATATGGCAAGGTAATTTACTCTGAAAATACTTTCTTTTCACACAAGCATGGGGCAGAAAAGAGACTAATTCAGAGTCAGTTTTGCATCTGAAGGAAAAAAACATAAGCCAGTTTACGCCAAATTTTAATTTTTCTAGAAAACCTCTTTTTTACCTGCATTGAAGTTTTGCTTCTATGGGGTGGTCACAGATGTTTTATCTTTGTGAGTTCTGGATAGCTGGCAGTCCAGCTGGTGCTATCATGCAGTTTGTAACATGGCATTTCTACTTCACAATACATGAGAAGTGTGTCACTTTCTAGAAGTACCGTATCCACTGTCCCTGCATCATATATTTGATTTATGCACATACAGTAAGTGCAGTGCTTCTCGAATACATTAGATCTGCTCATGTGCACTTCTTTGCTGTGTCCATGCATTGGAGCAAATACTTGCCCCCAGTGCTCTGAACTGTATTTGCATGCATTCCTCTACTGAAAGGCTCACATTCAAACTTGGCAGCCTTATGAATCCTAAGTATTAGAACCTTACCCCAAGCTGAATTTAGGCAGCCCACCGTTCTGAAACACACAGGTTAACATCAGAAAACAACTGATCTTCACTATGACAATGAACAGTAAGACAATATGGAAAATAGTCTAAAATCTGAGTATAATTTTGCCATTGACACAATCTGGTTTCCTCTCATGGTAAAGAAGTGAGAACTAACAGAACCAATGCTTTACTTGAGATGCTCTCTAAATGATTCAAAAATTAGGGACATTCCACATAGGGTTCTAACATAGACTTTGATTCAAATGGCACTGATTCAGTCATTTTCAAATACAACTCAGCATTTTTCAACAGTTTTTCCTCTTGAACTCAAGAGATACCATCTGCCAAGTCTACATCTACCCCAAGGCAGAGCATAAAAGGAAATGTTTAGGATGATCTTTCTGCTGATCTGGCAGAGTGTATACCATTACATGATTGCAAACATTCCAAAACACAAAATAGTCAAGTACAAGATGACAATACCATTTCTGAAACATTTCAGACAAATCCAGGTCACATTTGTGAGAAAGTCTGCATTCTTTTCATCCTTTCCCATCTTAATGACCTCCACAAAAATGTAAACTACATTTGGCAATAGCTGAAAAGATGACAATGCTGTTTCAATGGAAACTAGTTCAAATTACTATAAAGACTTGTATGATAACTTCACCTAGAATAAGTTACTACTCCTGAATGCCAGTTCATTCTAGCTGTTTAGGTATGAAGCAGTGAAACATCCCATGAACAAGAAAAATACACACAGTGGTTCTGCAGTATGCACTAAACCTGAAGCAGGAGGCAGCAATAGCAGTTTTATCTTGCAAGTCCCTGCAGTTGTTCTTTAAATAAGGTGGGACAGAAAAGAAAATGTACGGATCATACTTTTACATAGCAAAAAAGTACATGGAAGAGGTCTTCAGTTGGTCACATACAGATGCATTAGCTTAAACCTCTCAAAGAAAAAAAAGAAAACCGAACAAAGCCATCTTTGTCTTGCTTACTTGCATCAGTTGACGATCATGGTCCATCACAATCAGCTTACACTCAGGTATAATAAACAATATTAAGGAGGTTGTATTTTAATGTGAGAGATGTAATTTGCTGCTGGTGACAGGTTCAAACCATGCCTGTAAACCCATCATGTAACACATCCTCTTTTAGTCCTACTTAGATTGAAAATAATAATACTGAAGGATAGGTTTTGGCTGTGGTGTTCACTATAGGCACTTCAAAAGGACACAGGAAAACTGCATACATTTTGATTGACTCATCCAGAGGGCTTTCTGGTGCATCCAAAAAAACAATGTAAAGAAAGCATGCACATGCTCCTACCATATTGCAGTGCTCCATTACTTTAGCGCATGTGGGGATATGGATGTCTGCGTATGAGACAGAGGAAGACACAGAAGGAGGAAACTTCTCACCCCATTAGGCACTGAGTGCTTCCAGAAGCTCTGCAAACCATAACAGCAATATCCCTCCCTGCCCTGCCCCCAGGGTTCATCTACTCCTTGCACCATCATAAAAGCTGGAAAGCTGTAGAATCACACAATTCTATTTCTTACACTTATTCCTTCAGCGTCTTCTTGTTGACATCTTACTTTAAATAGGTCTCAGGACTGCTCCAATACAAGCATTGCTACATTTTGATGTTATGTTTTCTCTTTTCCTTTGTGGACAAAAAAAATTGTGAAGTCAAGCTGAAGAAACTTGTGCTTTGATCTATTCTCTTATAATAAAGGACACGGCACTACAGATTAATTGCCCCAAACTCATAAACTTATCAGATCCAGCAAATCTGAATAATAATTTATCTCAGAAAGTGGGAAAACCAGTTTGCCTCCCAATATTTGCCCCAAAATTAAAACAAGTCAAGCCTTTGTAAAAATTAAGTTGGTTTAGTTCACTATTATTTTCCATTTTCCTATCCCTGGCAATAGCCAGATCAGATCTGAAAGGCTGGAACTTTCACAAGAAATTTTGCCTTCTTAGATGGCCCACCTTAGATTCTCAATGTCAGGGCAGTTTAGATAAATGTTCGTGATTTTAGGCACCTATCCAAGGCTGTTGCTGTTTGCTTATTAGGATATAAGAAGTTAATTGGAAGGACACACATTTCCTTAGTGGTAGAAGCAACTGATTGATTACATTATGTGTAATCTCCTATTCATAGGAACAGCAGAACATAGCATTCTACACGCTGAGATAAAGAGTGTTTGTGTGTGTGTGGCTGAGGGGAAGGGGCACAGCAGGGGAGTAAAATACTAAGAATATCGGTGCACCAGATGAGATGTCAGTGGAATAGAAAGTCATCACAGGATAATGGTCTCCTGCTGCTAAATGAAGGCCAAGGAAAAGCAGATGTTGACTCAGAGCAAAGAAGTTTATTTTTAAAGCACAAGACACTGATCCTGTCGCAGTAGTTACTCTGCTAAACTGCCGGTAAAGTATCATTCATTTCACTTGACAGCCATTTTAAAGAAAAGCATTACTTGCTCCATGTCATTATTGAGTTGTTATATTTTTATTGACTTGGGAAAAAAATATCAAACCCACCCCCCCCCAACTTACTGTGATGTTCCATCAATCAGAAATGAAATCAGTAGGGAAAGTATAACCTTACTTGAAAATTGCACCGAACATTCAAGGTTCTACAACTTTCTACTGAGACTGCTTTACTGATAGACTTCAGGCCATTAAAACCTAAGTTATATAACAGTGCAATTGACTGACGTTGGTTACAGCTACTCTTGCAAAAATCAGGCAGTTGTCCTAAAATGCAAATACAGGAAGGAAAAAGGAATGTTTGAAGAAGGAACAAAATCTTTTCATTAAAGTAGACACTTCTATTTTAAAGCTCAGACAAGACCGACATTTGTAGATAGACATCTTGCCTGAGATCTCAGTTCCATTTACATCAGTGGCAATATATCCACATTGATCCATAGGGACTAATGATTTCATCACATGTTAGACTGCAAAATAGATGTAGATGCAAAAATGGCCAGTGCTCCACATTCTTCCATCTGGTGGCCACTAACGCATTTCAGCTTTGCTGTTGGCAAGCCACCTTTGTGTGGGATCTAGTATCTTCTCTCACTTGTTTATGGCTTTTGGCAAATCCTTTAATCTCCAGGTTCTCATTCGTACATTATACAATCACCTGTCTCTCAGATTTTTTTATTTTTGACTACAGGATCTTCAGGGAAGGGACTCTTCTGAACAGAAAATACATGGAGAGTGGCTAAAATTCCCAGGCACTGACTTCAGCTATTGCCACTGAAAGTACTATGATAAAAGATTATAAAATATATCTGACACTTCAGACAGTACGCTTGTCTGTTCACTGTCCTTTGGTTGAATGCAAAGACAAACTAAAGGCCTTCACAATCACATCAAAATCTTTTACAGATTTGGGTATAGTTATTTGAAGAATTGTCTCAATTAGAGTTATGACTTTTTATTGAAACTAAATCTGGAAGAAGAGAACTCTTAAACGAAGAAGCCAAGAAGCTTTCCTAGCAAATTCTGGACAGCTATGGTTCAGAAAAATTCTACTCTGGAAAAAAACCAGAACAACTGCAAACTTAATGTCTTCTACTTCTTCTGGGATCCATCAGTAAATCCTTCCTTAGGAAAGACCTTTAAAAACTCATGGACAATTGTGAGCAGAGGTGTCCTCAACAAACAATAGAAACCAAGCTCCAAAGTATCTCTTTTGCTCTAGAGAATCACAGTTTCACTTTTAAGTTACTCAGGTGCTTCAGAATTGTATAGCTGTTCATCTCTCAATAACCTCTTGGGTATAATAGACAGCATTCCTAAAAAAAATAGCTTATCTGTTAAAATCCTCTAATGAATGCAATAGAAGTGCCAGGCAAATCCATCTGATCTGTTGGGTTTTTTTTTCTTTTTGAATTTAATGTATATTGACCATGTCATTACTAAATTGAGCGCACTGTGCTAAATTAAACAGCTGTACTTTAATTTTCATATGTTCCCCAGCATATTCCCATCTGCAAAGTACAGTTCAAACATGCATGCAGAATATATGTTCTTACAAAAATCTGAATAAATATATGCTCTTATAAAATCTAAATTGCAAAAATCAGTATTACATAATACAGACAATTATGTCATACCTAGTTGTAAACTTGCACATACTGCAGGGCCAGTGAACTGCAGCTCTGAGCAAAAAAGTAGCCTCCACTGACAAAATAAGAGCTGTATCATTAATCGCAGCCAGTTGTTAAATAGTAATCTATTTGAGCATTCTGGTGATCAGGAGATGACTAAAACCAGATTCATTAAAATGTGTTGGCTAATAGACCTGCTAAACTCACCTTAGTTTCTCAGTCTAGACAGAGCTTTAGCCCAATTGAACTTAGGTTTATTCAGCTGTAAAATGGGATAATGATACTTTCTTTCCTTTACTCCTTAACTTGTCTGTGCAGACTGTTAACTCCATTGGCTAGGAACGATCTCATTGGGCATTTTACACCACTCAGCACAGTGGGCAAGAAATCTTGGCTCGTATATTGAGATACTGTTACAAATCAATATTTTTCCAATGCTCTTAATAAAATTAATATGTAAGTGATGGACTCACTTTATTTTATTTACTTTATATTTTATTTTATTTCATCGTTAGGTTGTTTGTTTGATTAATTTGTGTTGGGTTTGGTTCGTTGTGGGTTTTTTTAAGATATATGAAAACAAGTCTCTTTACAATTTTATAAATGAAATAAAAATGACAGGATTTTACCTTGAAAAATTGATTCTAAATTATCAGTGTCAAAAGAATCATATAAACAAATTACAAAAATATATTTTATTGCTAATTATGCAAGCAATTATGAAGGAGGCAGCTGTATGTTAGAAATAACTGATAGATTTTTAAACAGAAGTAGAATGGTACTGTAAAACAAAGACAGGAAGGATAAGCTTTCCTTACTGGGAACAGTGGGAAGAATATAAACTTTCTAGAAATGCAATTATTTGACATACAAGTGTTCTTGCTGCAGTTAAGGATAATTCAATAGCTAAATGTTTTAGTCTCAGTTTTGTCTTCAAATACATGACAAACATCGTATCTACTTAAGTCCCTGGGAACTGTGAATATGTATCTGAGAATATAACCAAGCCAATTGAGTCTAAAACTGGGCCAAAAAATTGTGAAATTTTGGCAAATATTTGGTAGTACTGCTGCTGCTGTTGTCATCCACAGCTAGGAAGTTCAGCGGCATACGTAACAGAGAAATAACTAGAACAAGGACTAACATAAAAAGTATATGAACTTTAATTCTGAAACAATAGGGATTTATTACTGTAATATAACATTGGCAATGGATTTGGCTTAATGCAAGACATAAAGGTCACTTAATGAGAGCAGCCTGCTCGTCTAATAGATCATCATGTGGCATTGATCTGGTTGGTGGTCTAGATTAAATGGGTTTCCACAATTCCTACTAGCCACTGGTTCTGCCATAGTAAAACTCTACTATTTCAATAGGGTGTTGCTCTTAGTTTAAATATCTATTCAAACAAAATTGGAGGCTATCAGTAGCACCACTGACAGCTTGAAGTTAAGTTTGCTTGAACTGCTTCATAACCTCTCTCTAACCCATAGAATGAAAATCAGTACTTATCTAACAAGAGACAAGAAAAAAATTGAAATGAAATTTTCATTTTTCAATTCAATTTAAAATTTGAAATTTTCAATTCTAATAAAAATTCAAATATTGGACAAAATATTACGCAATCAGAATACTAACTTTAAGCCTCAACTGGAATGCTCTGGAGTAAGGACTGATGCTTAAATTAATCATTAATGGACTTCTGGAAATGCCTGCTGGAATCAACTGCAATCTGCAGTTGATTCTTAACCTACTCCATGGGCAGTAGGTCAAGAGACAGGCACATAGAATCGTAGAATAGTTAGGGTTGGAAAGGACTTTAAGATCATCTAGTTCCAACCCCCCTGCCATAAGCAGGGACAACTCACACTAAACCATGTCACCCAAGGCTTCATCCAGCCTGGCCTTGAACACTGCCAGGGATGGAGCACTCACAGCCTCCCTGGCCAACCCATTCCAGTGCCTCACCACCCTAACAGGAAAGAATTTCTTCCTTAGATCCAATCTAAACCTCTCCTGTTTAAGTTTGAACCTGTTACCCCTTGTCCTGTCACTACAGTCCCTAATGAAGAGTCCCTCCCCAGCATCCCTAGAGGCCCCCTTCAGATACTGGAAGGCTGCTATGAGGCCTCCACACAGCCTTCTCTTCCCCAGACTGAACAGCCCCAACTTTCCCAGCCTGTCTTCATACCGGAGGTCCTCCAGTCCCCTGATCATCCTCGTGGCCCTCCTCTGGACTTGTTCCAACAGCTCCATGTCCTTTTGATGTTGAGGACACCAGAACTGCACACAATACTCCAGGTAAGGTCTCACAGGAGCAGAGTAGAGGGGCACGATCACCTCCCTCGACCTGCTGGTCATGCTCCTTTTGATGCAGACCAGGATACGGTTGCTTTCTGGGCTGCAAGCTCACACTGAAGCCGGCTCATGTTCATGTTCTCATTGACCAACACCTNTGAGCTTGTAGCAGGTGATCCTTGAATATCATCCAGCAGTCTTCGGCCCCCTGCCCTCTAGGGCTATATCCCATGGAACCTTACTAAGCAGGTTCCTGAAGAGGCCAAAGTCGGCTCTGTTGAAGTCCAGGGCAGTGAGTTTGCTGCATGCTCTTCTCACCATCCTGAGGATCTTGAATTCTACCATCTCACGATCACTGCATCCAAAGCTGCCCTGCAGCGTCACATTTCCAACCAGCCCTTCCCTGTTGGTGAGCACGAGGTCAAGCAGGGCACCTCTCCTTCTCGGCTCCACTATTACTTGCAGAAGGAAGTTGTCTTCCACACAATCGAGGAACCTCCTGGATCGCTTGTGCTGGGCCATGCCATCGCTCCAACAGATGTCTGGGTGATTGAAGTCCCCCATGAGAGCAAGGGCCTGCGAGCTTGAGGCTTTTCCTATTTCTCTGTGGAGCACTTTATCCACAGAGTCCTCTTGATCAGGCCGTCTGTAACAGATCCCCACAGTTATGTCTCCCATCGCTGTTCTCCCTTTGACCCTGACCCACAAACTCTCTGTTAACTGCTTACCTGTCCCCAGAGAGAGTTCCATAGTCTCCAGCCTATCCCTAACATAAAGGGCAACTCCCCCTCCCTGCCTACCAGACCTGTCTTTCCTAAAAAGACTAACCTTCTATTCCAACACTCCAGTCACAGGAGCCATCCCACCATGTTTCTGTGATGCCTATTATATCATACCCCCGCAGATGGGCACACATCTCTTAATTCCTCTTGTTTGTTTCCCATGCTATGGGTGTTTGTATAGGGATACCTGAGCCAAGCTCCAAATGAGGCCAGCTCATTAGCTGGAGCAGCTGGAATGTTGCTATGCTGCTCCAAGCATTTTTCATAGGTGGTAGCAAGCAGCTGGGCGTGTTGGGATGGAACAACGCCCCCCCCCCCACCATATCTAGTTTAAAGCATCCTTGACCGGTCTGACAAGCCTCTTACCAAGCCCACTCTTCCCCTTATTTATCAGAGCAATATATATAAGCATAGTATGACACAGAGATCTAGGCTGTGAGGAAGACTGGTGAGTCCTCCTATCATGCAAATAAAAAATCACCATCTTTGTCTGAGTTTGAGGACAGAACGTAGTGACTACCATAGGAAAGGTAGATGACATGGATGCACAAGTCTGGTCTTCTAGAGGTTTTTGTGCAGATAATGTACCTACAGGTGGTCTTCAGTGGGTGGTGTTGAACGTCTGTGGCCCAGAATAGGCAGGTGAAGCATGGATTAGTTTAGGTTGCTGGTTTAGAAGGAGATGAAATGTAATTATTGTTTCTCAGAAAAAAACAGGTGATCTAGAAGAGGGAAAATATGTAACAGCTGAGTGGTTCACTAGAGGAAAGCTCTGTTTGGAACTGTGGTGGGAGAGAGAAGGGATTGCTTCAGTTTGGATGTGTTCTGGAGGGTGTAAAATTAGGGTATATATATGATGGTTTTGTACATGGCTACATTTTTACTTGGTACTTCTAGTGCCCAAGTCAGAAAGTCCATACTGCTTTTGTTTAAGATTTCTAGAATGTTACTGTTCTTTTCAGATTTATGGTCTGGATAAAAAAGGTATTCCCAAAAGTCCTGTAATTTATAAAGTTTTGTGCTAATTTCCTCTTTGGTGAATATAGTATTTACAGCATGCTCTAACTGTAATGCTGCTCATAGACTTGTAGAGGAAGACAAAAGCTAAATTAGAGTGATTTTTTTTTTCCCAATCCCACTTGCTAATGTGTTAGAATGAGGTCCTTAATTAAGACACTGAACCTACCATATATGTTAGGCTTCCTAAAACTTCGGTTGTGCTAATGGGTAGAAAGTAAATAGTAATAAATAAGCTTCTGAATAGGCAGATAAGCTTCTTCTTTGTACTGTTGCATACCTACAATTGTATTCAATGTATTGATAAATAAAATGAAATGAAATGGTTGTCTAAAATCCACAGAAATTATTTTAATATCAAATGTGGGCTAGAGTAAAAAAACCTGTGCAAGCCTGCAGTTCTAATTTATCTTTACATGCAAATCACACTTACAAGCATAGGGAAATGTAAAACTGGATATTTGTATTTTTATATTATTTAAATGTTTCATCCCCTTAAACCAATTGCTTTGACAGAAAACAGATGAAAAATCTGTATTGAAATATTCAGTTATGAAATGAGCCAACTGTTTTGAAAAGTTTGCTTACTGTTAGCATTAAGTAAAATGTAGAAAGCAACTTCTGTCTGTAGTCATTTAAAGTAATTTGTCATAGCTTTTTTTGCGAAGCATGTATTTGAGATACATTTGAGGCATGTTTGTACTCAATTGCATTTTTTTAATTCTTTTTGAGCAACTACAGCTTAATTAAATCAAGCCTTTGTAATAGATGTGATAGTTTGTACAATGTTTCCAGATATTATTTCAATGAAGCATTGCACTCATTAATTATGTTTATAGTTTTATTGTTTTAGCAAACTTGTAAAAGTGCCTTTCACATCAGCAACAGAGGGAAAATATTCTTTAGATTATATATAGTACCGTTGCCATAGTCAAATCAACTGAATAAATTTCTACAAATTGACACTAATGTTCAAATAAAACTTAAGATTTTCCAATGTGTTCATTAGAGAGCAAAAGAATATGAAATTCTTTATTCAACTATACAATTAATATTCTAGGCTGGTGGTCTTTTTGGTACTTCTGTGCACCAATGGGGAGGGAAATGTTTCCTAAATCCACCTTGTAATACCTTTACAGCTTAATATATGTATTACAGTTTTGAACTGTTTAAAAGCATGTAAGTACATATAGCTTGAATGTACTGATTCTGTGACAGCTAATTAAAAATGAAAGAGATACAGCAGTGGCAGGTATATTTTCAGAAAGACAACAGACACTGAAGAACAGTTCTGTTAATTTACTTTTGTAATCAGTGTTCTCACTAAGAAGACAGATGATTTGCTCATTGAAGCAGGTTAGTGGTGGGACTGAAGTTGTTAAAAGGCTTACAAAGGAAGATTAACAGTTTAGAGCCTCGGGTCCTGTAGATTACTCACAACAGAGGAATTTCTTGAGGAAATTCCAGCCATGACTCATCAAGGTTATTTTAGGGTGCACCTACTTGTCCAGCTGGACACCTGCAAGGAAACAAGAATTAATGTAGAGACACGTCCAGAGCTGTAGTTTTTGTTAGCTTGACAAACCTGTGGCCTTGCACTGATGTACTATTGAATTCATGGTCAGTAATTAGAACTCTGGTAAAATGCTGACATCAAATGTCTGAAATCTGTGCTTTTCTTTTTAAGAAAATCTTCACTGCTTCTGTTGTATCTGCTCTGCCTGGGACAGATCTATTGAGTAGCGTGAGAGCAGATTCACTGCTTTTGGAGACTATACTGCATCTATTCAAAAATCAACATGAACCTAGCGACTATAGTCAAGTGAACCTAACAACTATAGCACACTAAAATTTTTTGCAGATACTTTTGTGGCTTGAATAGCTGTGAGGTGGAATAGATGTCTGAATTCAGTGAAACAGAATGGATTTAGCACAACAGCGCAGGAGTTTGCTATTTCCCTTCATACCTCTTAGATCCACCAGCATTAGCAGAGAGCTCTACCAGGATGACGACAGTTTGCAATTTTTGACTTAGTCTTCAACTTCAAGCCAAGAAAAAATTGAGTCTATCAATGAGGTTGTCACTTTATAGCTTCATGTTGAGTAAGAGCAAGTAATTAATACATGGTTGCAGTAGAGTTAACCTGAAGTTCAAGTCTTCGGTCTGAATCAGGAGGAACAGGGACTTGAATGTAGTTCTGTCATGTTCTGAAGAAAGTGTCCTATTCCAGACAGTTGATCCTTCATCTGCTGGAATGAGTGCATAGCCCCAGGTGGTCACCTGTTCTTCATAAGCCAACTCCTTTATCTTCTAAGAAAAAAGTCTTCTTCAGGTCCTAAGATTTTTTTATTTATTTCTTTTCATTTTTTGGTGCAGAACAGGCACAGGCATCTTTTTGAAATGGAAAATGTTTGCCAGAGATAAGGATTCTCTTGGTCAGATGTAGGACTGGGATCATTTGGCTGGTTGGAAAAGCTTTGTTCCAGTCTCTTGTAGTGGGCTTGTTAAAATAATAAGAAAATTATATTTATTTACTATGTACTTTCAAGAGGTCTTTCTGTTCCTTTTGTGGAGTCTATTTAGTGTGGCCAAAATTTTTGAAGTGCATGCTCTCTTGCCAGGAGTGCAAAATAGCAGTGAAATTACATGATCCGTCTTGCTGTAAAAATAAAGCACTTGAGAGGAGTCATGCCTGTTCTTCCATGATTTGCTGTGAGCATAGGATAGGAACACGTCAAGCAGGAAGCTCACGAGTTTCCTTTGAGTTATGTTACATATTCCTATAATACTTCTTTTCCTCCAGATGTTCGGCCTAGTGTTTGAAAGAAAAGAAAGCCTAATTTGCCCCTCTTTGATTTATTCTGTAATACTAAACTACTTCGTATAGAGGGAAATTCCACATACACAATTTCATGCTGGGCTTTCCAGTGTGGAACAGTGAGTCATTCTTGTATGGGACAATACCTTAGCTAATGGGCTAAAAGGGGTAAAAAGGGCACATGGTATTTAGCAACCTAAAAACTGGGAGCCATAACACTGAATTTTTATTTTTGACTCCATCAGTTATTTAATAAGTAACCTCCAAATTGTTTCACTTCCCTGCATCTTTGTCTACCCAGGTATAAAATTGGGTCTTAAACATGTAGGACCTTGAAGGGTGCTATAAAACTGCAGTGGTCAATGAATGTTGATAAATTGCTTTCAGATCCTTGAGAGGTGATCTGGGGATCCCAGAAAGCTGGAAATGGGCTGGACTTTGAACTGCTGGGGGCAAAAATTTTATAAAAGCCAGAGCATAGCTGAGGCCACAGTCACTGCACAGCCTCTGGGTCCTTGGGAATCACTTTTGTGGCTGTGCGACTGGCAGCATCTCTGCCCCACCTGCTTATCCCCAGCCCTGGGCTGCTCTGAGAAGAGGCACAGGGAATAATTCAGCTGAAAAATAAAATAAATGCACATTTATTGTGGGGTTGTTTTCCAATTGGATCAGTTTCTTTTCTGGTATGGGGATATGGATATGGGGTGAGAATGAGACATGGTGTCAGAGACTCTTTTTGGCAAAAGCTACTCTGCTGATCATGGTGAAACACAGCCTTCCTCCTTCATTTGCCAAAATCTTATGACTGAACCAAATCCAGAAACTGAACGGGGTCAAATTAAATGTCCTTGCAATTTTTTTGGTTGGCATAATTTTAATCTTCACCATGTACTTCACCATGTGGCTTCATGAGGCTTACATGTACAAAGAAGGGGGTGAATGATGAGCGGGGATCAGCATCATCCAGGAGCAGAGAGAGGACAGGAGTGATAGTTTTCATAGGCAGTGAGACTACACAGTTCTTGGTAGCACCAAAACTGAAAACATGGTTCCTTGATTCTGTCTTCCGCTCCATTTATCAGTTTGAAAGAGCAGAGAAACACTCTGAACGCTGTCATCTGCAAGTTGTCACTGTCCTCTGCTTCTTTATTTCTCTCCAGATTTGGGACCACTTACCTGCTTATGTTTCTAGACTGTCCAAAGGCTTACATAAAATTGATCTATCATTTTCTTCCTTTAGAGAAGTTGAAATTCTAATGGTTTACATTTACCGTCTGCCACTCTCTTTGTGTGACCAATACATTGGATGACATTCCGAATGTTCTTTTCTCCATTTTTCTGATTTATGACATCAATAAACTCCTAGTTATGCTGATAAAACTGTGAATGTATCCTGCCATCTGCTTCCACAGAGTTATTTCTACACTTGTCCTGGGAACTCTGAATAAGTTCCTGGATCTCTCTGCCGAGTTAGGGAACTTATTATCTAAATTCAGTAAGATTAAAAAGAAAAATTGATAATGATTTCAATATGTACCATCCAAACTTAAGTCAGAATTTTCAAGCAATTTCTGAAATTCAAGAGAAGTAATTTTGCTCTTCACCTTTCAGTGGTGCAAATCTTATAAGTAGTTCATTGTTTTACTAGACTTTTCTCTTGGAATTGAAACCAATCAAGGATATCTGGTTTTGGCTTATAGTGTGGACCTGGCTAAGAAGAAACAGTCAAAATAACTGGAAAACCTTGTTGATGAGCCAGAAGCTGATGGGTGTCCACCACATCATCCTCTTTGGAAGTTGTCTAAGATTTGGTAGCCTGCCCAGAGATCAGTCATGTAAAAAGGATTCAGTGCTTCAAGTCTCCTCTTTTTAAGTTTAGGAAGAATCTTCATTTTCATTGGAGATTTGGGCTGGTAATGCAGCAAATATGTGGCTAGTGTCATTAAACAGGTAAAAAGGTTTACTCCTGTTTGAAGTAGAAACTGCACCAGAGCAAATTGTGTAGTACAATCTGCACTCTGTGCTACGGTCAGTGTGGTTCCAGTGGCAGGATGCTCTGGAGTCAGTGATTTCAGTGCTGCAGGGCTGGCAGCACAGCCCTCATCAACTGCCAGTGTACCTAGCTTTCTGCGGAGGTCTGACAGTCTGGTTCAGAATCTTACTGATGTAAATGCTACCAGCATTTCTTGGCACTTCTTCCTGCAGGCAGGCTCTGGAGACCACCTGGAGCATGTTGGTGTGAAGTCTCAGGCTTTTCCGTGCAATCAGCTGCCTCCCCTGTGTCAGAGTCAGGCTATATGTACTGGGGGCTTTCTGGAAAAAGGGGAGTAGTGTGTCTGTCTACTTCCTGCTGAAGCCTCCTCCACAGCAAGAAAGTAAGGACAACTTGACCTTCTATATTTCTGTAGGCTTACGTTTCTCCAGGATTCATTTATTTTAATCATGAGATGTCCCTAAAAACTCCAAAGCTTCTCTGTTTGCTATGGCCATTTTGTTGCTCACTCTACCTGCATTTTAAAGCTTAATTCAGCGCCTGCTGATGTTAACAGTTATATTTTGGTGAAAGCAGGATATAGCCCTTAGGGTCTAATGCTTTCATCACACTGTAGATTTGCAAGGTGGTGGCATTTTGCACGATGTGCTTGACACATGGNCTGACATGGACAGTGGGATTGAGTGCGCCCTCAGCAAGTTTGCTGATGACACCAAGCTGTGTGGTTGGGTGGATATGCTGGAGGGAAGGAATGGCATCCAGAGGGACCTTGACACGCTTGTGAGGTGGGCTGATGCCAACCTCATGAAGTTTAACCATGCCAAGGGCAAGGTCCTACACCTGGGTGGGAGCAATCCCAGACACAGCTACAGGTTGGGCAAAGAGGAGATTCAGAGCAGCCCTGCGGAGAAGGACTTGGGGGTGGTGGTCGATGAGAACATGAACATGAGTCGACTGCAGTGTATGCTTGCAGTCCGGAAAGCCAACCATATCTTGGGCTGCATCAAAAGGATCATGACCAGCAGGTCAAAGGAGGTGATCCTGCCCCTCTACTCTGCTCTTGTGTGACCTCACCTGGAGCACTGTGTACAGTTCTGGTGTCCTCAACCTAAAAAGGACATGGAGCTGTTGGAACAAGTGCAGAGGAGGGCCACGAGGATGATCAGGGGACTGGAGCATCTCCCATACGAAGACAGGCTGAGAGAGTTGGGACTGTTGAGCCTGGGGAAGAGAAGACTGTGTGGAGACCTCCTAGCAGCCTTTCAGTATCTGAAGGGGGCCTATAGGGCTGCTGGGGAGGGACTCTTCATTAGGAACTGTAGTGATAGGACAAGGGATAATGGGTTCAAACTTAAACAGGGGGGTTTAGATTGGATATAAGGAAGAAATTCTTTCTTGTTAGGGTGGTGAGATGCTGGAATGGGTTGCCCAGGTTGGGCCAGTTTGGATGAAGCCAAGGTTGGATGAAGCCTTGGGTGACATGGTTTAGTGTGAGATGTCCCTGCTTATGGCAGGGGGCTTGAACTAGATGATCTTAAGGTCCTTTCCAACCCTAACCTATGATTCTATGATTCTAACAACTGGCTTTGCGTCATACACTGAATATCAGTAAGTATTTGTTCAGCAGAGTGAACACTGCATTGTTGATGTCCATCTGACATTTGAAGTACAGGAACTCATAGCCATCTATGTCACTCACGGTCTGTCTTGTCTGGGCACGAGAAGAAGGTGTGAAAAGTGCCCCTGCAGTACTAAGGTCCCATAAGCAAAGAGACTATAAAACTTTATAGTCCCAAAAACCCTAATAGGCTCTAACACTTTGAGTTGTACTTAGCCTGCAAGCCCAGGGCTTGTTATACTCGGTGCTAGAAGCATCCCAAAGCCATGAAATAAGCAAGTTTGGCTGTAGTTAATACCCCAGCTATGAAGCGCAGATATCAGACCTTGGCAAAGGCTGTGAGGTTTACCTGCATTCTGTGGAGAAAAAGGAGAATGCTATGAAACAACTCATCTGAGAATTTTTAAATATCTACTGTAGAGTAAAATATATTTCTGTTTACAAGTTTGGCCAACTAGTTCTGTATATTCTTACACATTTGATAAAATCAGTCTGATTCCTGATCTGCAGGTGATAATGGTGTGTCAGAACTCCTTTATAAATCTGTCTTTTATAGGTGTGCTTAGGGACATGGTTAGTAGTAGACTTGGCAATGCTAAGTTAATGGTGGGACTCAGGGATCTTAAAGGTCTTTTCCAACCTAAACAATTCCATGGTTCTATAATTTAAAGATAAGGAGCTAATCTCATGGAAAATGTAAGGACTTTTGGGTTAGGTGCCGCAATTCCTTATTTTCTTGGTGGATTTCTGATCTTCAAACCAGTGTGTAGGTTACTTATGTGGGAAAGTTGAGTTCCTCAAGAATCTGGTCACTAAGCATAGGACATGGAAACCACAGACTGCATCTGAAATTCTTCTGCAGAGCACAAGTGTAGGTTTGTGAGGAGATGCCTTCATCTAGACTGGATCAATACAGGCATGTAAAAATGTCTTTCAAATAATTTGGTAAGGATGACTCTTTGGACTCAGTCATGGAACCTAATTTTTTCCATCAGTGTTTATTTAGAAAGCAGGTTTGTTCTCCTCTTCAGCTGAAGAAACCTTAACCCATGTTTCGTTCGTCTTGTTAGAGAAACCAGAACACAGTAGGATGATTCAGATGAGCAGGCTTACACCTTCAGCTGTCATGAGCAGGAGTTTCTCAAGGCCAGAGGATTTGAGCCTGCATGGCACTATGGGTTAGCAGTAAGGGTATCTCTGGCTTTTGGTCCTGACTCATTAGAAGGTTTGTGAATTTTGGAGTAGATACTGTTTCAGGTAAACTCAGGATGAATAATAGAAAGAAAAGGGTGGAGAAAGTGGGGAAAACAGTTTATTTGTAGATTGCCTTTAAAGTAATTTAGCAATACCCTGGCCATGCCACATTGCCAGACTCTCCAAAGGCATACACTGTCCCATAGGGAAACATCTGGTCTAGTAAAAGCTGTTTGTCATCAGTGAGCCAGGTCTTGGTTACACATAGGCTATATACATGACCAGATCATGGAGGGTGATGTTAGCCACTGATGTTGCAGGGAACAATTTAGGCCTCATCAACTAACTTTGTGATGCATCTGGTATGCTTGTGTGCAAGTGTGAATCCATCTTTTTATATATATACATGGTATCTTTAGAAAACAACCAGTGCTGAATGTTTTGATGAAACACTGTCAGCATAGTTTGAATAACTTGGCAGAATATTATCAAAAAAGTAGTTCTAATGTAGATTTTAAAGCAAATCTAATTTTGTTCCCTAAACAAGGTCAGGAGATACTGCTTTGTTATTTACAGAATGAATAAACATGGTGAAACCCTCTTCTAAATCTTGAGGCTTGCATAAATGAAAAATGTTTGGAGTGGAAGCAGAAGGAGTTGTAGGCTGTTATTTTTAGGAGTGACTTGTTTTGTGCTTCATTCTTTTTCTTTCATTTTGTGCTTTCATTCTTTTAGCTGCTCCTGGCTAACTTTCCCATGAGTTTTTAACCTCTTGCTCTTGTTCTCTTACGTAACAGGAAACAGCCTGACAAGAATAAATAAAACACAGGGTATCTAATAGTCACGCTTAGAGGAACAGTTGATTTAGTTAGTCCTGCCTTTGTTTCTCCAAAATAGATACATTTAGAGATTCAGATGTGCCTCAGCTCCTCTTCAGTTGCTTCCCATGAAGCAGTGATTTGTTTATATTACAGCAAGCAGCACCGAAGTACCGCAAATATGAGAAAACAGATGCATTTCTTTTAAGGTTGAAATCTGTGGCAGTGTCATGTCTTGGGACTGTGGATTTAAGTATCTCTTTGCTCTTTCTCCTACCCTTAAGGCAGGGGTTTTGTGCAAACTCCAGGGAAGAGACGACATTGGACAGATTGAGCTGGTCCAGAAGCTGACGAGAGAAAACTGCCAGTTTATGCAGACGGATAGAAAGCCACTGAAGAAGGCAGAGCAAGTAAGACATTTCTTGTTTGGGTTTTTGGTTTCTTTCTGGTAGGGAAGGGAGATTTAGGTTGCAAAACTGAAATAACAAATCTGACGGTCAGAATCCAGGGCACAGGTTAGTTGTGGAGCTGTAGCTCCTGTCCTCTGGCATTTACATTTCTCTGAAGTGTGTTCAGTTCAATAATTGTTAACGCACTTAAATTATTACATTGTCACTGTCAGTTATTGTTATTAATGTCATGTACACATAGGAAATAGTGGATGATTTCAGGATGCTTTCTACCAAATTGTTTTTAGTGATTATGAAATGCTTGGGATTTAGGATGTATTTAAATAATGTATAAGGTATATGGGTCCTTCAAGTTCTTTAAATTGTCTTAAAATTACTTTGCTGCTGGTATATTTGGATGCAAATATTGGCTGGCACTTTTCAGTGAGAGTTAAAAAGAATGGTGTGGATAGGCAATTCAGCAGTTTCCTTAAAAAAATTGTGTTTTCAACCAAAGGGTACACTGAAGAAAGCAGCATTCTGTTTAATGTGTCTGAAAGCACTCATTCAGATGTTAATAACTGGATTTAAAATGCAGTAAAACTTCAGAACTCCTCTTATAGCACAATGTATTGTAATTTTGTTCTCCTAGTAAAGATTTCTATTCTGATTGCATCTTCATCTAAAGATGCCCAGGATAATAACTGCAAGAAACAACAAAAATCCCACATAGTCCTCATATGTCTTGCTATTATGGATATGTAATCTATTCCATTTGCTGCTCACTGGACAGTAGAAAAAAAGCATATATTTTAGAAAAGATTTTTCAGCTGGTCTGCAAGCTTATTCCTGCTGAAATAAGGTTGTGTAAAGGAAAAGAGAAAGATGAAATCTTATTTCAGATCTTCATGCTGTTCTGTTTAACAGCATTTAAGGTCTAGTCTGCTGTAATTAAATATGTAATTATATCAGTAGGTGTGCAGGACAGAGGAAGGTAATTAGCTAGGCTCAGATCCCTGAGATTGAATTGTTCCTCAGCTGATCCACAAGCCATGGACATCTAGCAGAATTTCCATGTATCTTTAAGCCATATCTGCAAAGTGCAATTAAAAGTTTAGGTGCTTAAGTAAAGATTTTAAGCCAGGGAAGGTTTCTATAGTGTTTCAGGATTTGGAAGCAAGATTACTGATGCTGTGGGCATAAGGGAGAGGGGAATTTTGGGACCGATACTCCAAAAACTCAGTGGATACTTTTGCTGCTTACTTCAGTCATTGAAAAGGGTGCTGTGGTGTCAGCTGCAGCTCTGTAGCTGCAGAGATTACAGTACAGTTCCAAAAATGGAAAGGAAAGAAGTGCTCAGCTTTTCTTCTTTGAAAAGTATGGTACTTAGCAATTGCTGCTATTTAGGAGATGAGTGACTTCAGTTTAGCGGGAGCTAAAGCAAGCTGCTCATATCCATACTGAGCAGTATTAACACAGCAGTTACTGCTCTTGGGCAAGTATGTGCCTTCACACTTAGGTGACAGAAAAGAGAAATGTCACCTGAGACTGCAGAAGACCAGGTCATTCCTCATATGCCCCTTATTTCTGGGGTGGGGGGGGGGAGGGACTCTTAATTAGGGACTGTAG
>NDXB01020210.1:0-36547 GCA_002631895.1 Agapornis roseicollis | reverse complement strand
GCATGGGTTGGACTTCATGATCTTAGAGGTCCCTTCCAACCTAGTGATTCTGTGATTCTGTGAGATGTAATTTGGCTCAAAATATCTAATATCTAAATAAAATATCTAATATCTAAATAAAATATCTAATATCTAAATAAAATATCTAAACCCAGAGCACTGGCTCAAAGTTATTTTGTACACTGTATAAATCAATCTCAGCTTTGCTGTACAGGAACACCTGTAACATTCACATTAGTTCTGGAGTGAACCTCTGCCTCCAAAACCATTTTTATCTTCCACCGTCTTCCAAGACCTATACTATGCAGTGGGATTTTATTAATTAAATTAAAAAAAAACCCATAAAAATGAAGGCAAAGAAAAGCCACAGTCAACTCTGATATAAACAAACTCTGCAGAAATTAAAAGCATTTGGTTCACAAATCTCAGGGCAGATTTTGATCCCACATAAATCACTATGACATCTGGGAACAAGGAAAGAAGGGAGAGAGAACCCTATAAGAACACCACAGAGCTCTTCGCTTTGCTCACCCTTGCTTTTACTCCCACATCTTCCTGCTCATTTTCTCCTCCTCCTCTCCATCCTCTACACTTCTTCACAGAGCATAGATAACTGGACAGCTCAGACAAATCACATGGCATAACTTCGATTCACATTCAGAGGATCTTTTCACAGTAAGAATCTTTCTCAATTGAATTAACAAACCCATCCCCTTCACTTTCAGTTTCTAGGGATGCTTTAACAATTTGCTCTTTTCCTCTCTTTGGAGCAGTTCAAGTCTTATATATGGCTACATGTACAGCCCTACATATATATATATACACACACACACAAGATATATATTAGGATATATATTTACTAGCTGTTTATGGCAACGAAATAGATGGAGAATATAATGAAGTAAATACCTAACATTTTGTTTTGCAAGGTGGCAGCTTCTCCTCTAACTAGCTGCTACATTTCATAGCAGGCACTGTAAGGCCCCCTGTGGATCCATTACCATTTATCTGTAATTTAGCCTATTAGCCTTAACACTACATGACATTATACTCTGCTTACAGCATATGTTGCAATTTCACTCTGTGAGGCCCATTTACTGAATCCTGAAGTGTTAGCACACAGCAAAACTGTGCAGTGTATACACAGAAATCCCTAGAGTAACTTTATATTTGTAATGCACATTGCTGCATGATTTGTTTGAATTAGATACATTTAAAATTCATAATTCTGAGATAAATGTAATTACTTCATATATTGCCATGCTTGCAGTGCTCATTATGTAATGCAATGTAGACCAGAATGTAGGAACTGTAACTTGCTATGCCACCATTTAGCAAATGGTATAAAAGAGGGGCAAAAAGCCCTAAAAAACCAAACAAACAAAATGCCTGAAAGAAGAAGTAAGAAGAAGAAACTATTTTTTTTCCCCCAAATCAAGCAGGAGTTATAACCAAAGCACAAGTTACTCAGTACTTTACAGAGTAATCAAACAGTCTATTAAATTTGCAGCTATGGGGGCTTGTCTGAACTTTATTTCATGACTAAAGTCTGGAAAGCAATCAGTTTGGAAAACTGTTTTTTTTAAAAACACCTTTTAATGTTTTGTTTAATAAAATGAGGACCGTAGATGTTACTGTATTAACTGTTGTTAAAGCAAACACTAGTAACTATAAATGGTACTGATATAGCCAGATTAATTTTAAACAGCAGAATTTTAACATGAAGAAAAACAATTTTCATTGGTATTGGGTTTAAATAATCAAATAAATCTAAGAACTTTGGACCCAAATTATGTAGCCAGCTGAAATCAAGCCCATGACAAGTGACTGTATAAATTATTAATATCATTAGACATATTTAACATGAAACGTCTTTTCACGCTACAGTGCATTGATGTGAAAGGCTTAGGGCACACCTTCTAAACCTTTTGCTGTCAAATACAGACTTAGTTCTGTTAGTTCAAATTCCAAAGATAAGGATTCACCAGACCTATAAATATTCCTTTGCTATACATTTTTTACTTTTTCTTGTGCAGGACAGAAGAACCCATTAATTAGCTTTTGCAAAAGTATTGATTCAGACCTCTGGATAAAAATTGTTCCAGGATAGAAGCATGTGCTTTTGAACTTGAACCACCATACGTTGATGAATAAATATTGGGCCTTGAATTAACTTGTAAAGTTCTGCATCAGCATTTTTGAACTGTAGCACATTTTTCATTTTTATTGCCAAACCACACTTCATTAGGATAAAAGCCTAACTTATACATAGCCAAATGGCACAGATATGTCAAATAGAACATGCACTTGGAAACAGTCAACCATTTTCACCATTCTTGAAGTGGAGAGGCAATGGATCTTAAAGTTTCTAGAGTGCTTATGAATAGATTCAGGAGCCAAATCTTTTATTCTGTGTTTTGGTGCTAGCAGATGGTTCCTTCAAAACTGCTCTCCCAGTTTTTACTCTAGAAATAGTACTCCATGCAAGATTTCTGATTCTGCCAGCAAACCATCCAGACTTTCTTAATTTTACTTTGAATCTTAAGAAGTTCTCCAACTTCTCATAAAAAAAGGATGAGAACATGCTATTCCTTCAAGTACAGAGAAGGGAACTGTAGAGAAGGAAATCATAAGGCAGAATTTGAAATGTAAAAAGGTAAGAAGGATTAATGAAGAACAAAGAAAAATTGCAATACTGTAAATAAAAGGAAAATAAAGAAAATAACTGAAAGTCAGTAGGACAAAAAAAGTGTCTTCTTGCTCAGATTTTTGTTAGGCACTTTTGCTTTAGCTGTGAACCTGATAAACTTCCAAATGGTCTTCAAGAAAAAAAAAAATAGGAATAGGAAATGGGAGGTCTGAAAACCAAGAAACTTTGAACATAATATCACAATGACTTTCTAAACCAAGTTCCTCACATAAAAAAGTGATCTCCACTCCAATGAGATCAGTTGCAGTGTGCCTACCAGTTCTGCCTGAACATCTCTTTTTAAATTACAAAATGATTAAAAACTATTAAAGCTAAAATCCATGATTTTTTCTATTTACAATTTAAACACCGAAAGAATCATCTGCTCAAAACGTGTTCATTTTTGTGCATCTAATTTGCCTGAAACCCATAAGGTAAAATTTATTGTTTAGTACGTTTTTCATAAGAATTCTTTTAAATAGAATTGTCAGACATTATGTATGAGAACTTGTTTCTGAAATAGGCTATATGACTATAATTATAATAGTCTATAATTAAACATAGTATAAAATGGAAGTAATTTACAATAGCCTATCTAATGCTTGTAGCTTTGTTTACCAAGAAACTATAAAAAGCAGCATTATTTACTCAAAACAATGCTTAGACACTGGTCTTCCCAAGTAAAGCAGAGTGTATAGGTATAAATACTTTATTCATTAGATAGCAGAGAGACTACATTAAGTTTATTTTAGTCTTTCAAATATCTTGTTGTATACTGTACAAAACGACAGTGCATAAGGTTCAGTATGAGTGTAGTAAAGTTTTTTATCACTGACTCTGAGACCTCACTCTACATTTTGGTCTGAGAAATTTGTATGTATATAGATTGCATGTTTGTTCTCTTAAAGGATTGAATGTGATACACTGCAATTATTTTTATTCCTGAATTTGCAATCTCATCTTAATTATGTAAGAGAATAATTACCAATTAGAAATTATAATGCTTGCAAAGCTTGAACATTTACTTTTTTACTGTATAAAAGTATAAGGCTGTTATAATCAGTATGGATTGAACAAGGTATGTTTTTGCAGCTAATTAATACCAGCTTTTGCTCTACAATGCATCTCTCCAGATTCAGCTTTATTATAACACCATATATGCCGAACAATGTCACTTCAGGCAAATTCTACTCATTTTTGCTCCAGCCACACACTGGAGGTTGGGTCATCCACCCAAAATGGTGGATGGAAAAATGGGAACACAGCAGCAAGTCTTCAATTAGCCATGAGGGCTGCTCCTAGCCCCATAAACAGAAAAATAAAACCAGATGTCAGAGATCTGCAGCAGAGATTTGAGGATATCTTGTGGCTCACAGGCATATAATAAAACTCAAATGAAATTCTTAGATGAGGTAGTAGGATTTAAATATCACAAAATGCTGTCATGGAGTTTTAAGTTATTTCTACCATATACAATGCAAAAAATCAATACTATTCCAAGGTTTTTTTTCTCCCTCATTGTCTCCAAATAAAGGAAATTGGAGAGTTATAAGGTCATAATAAAACTTGTACTTCAAAGAGAATGATCCAAAATAAGATAAGCCACACTTCTAACACTATGGAATCAGGTTCAAGTTACTTTTCTGTTCAATAAAATTCTGTTTAGCTTCAACTTACCTTCTCTGGCTTAAAAGATATTAAACAAACAGTCTGAAAGCAGAGGCTCTACAATCAAAATGATGTGAATCTGTGAAGTTCCACACATACGAATTGATTATGTAGCCAAATCACAAAAATATCCTTACAGAACACTATTCCCTTAGAGGCAATTTAGCCACATGGAGGTCAATGGAAATTTTTCCATAGGGTCATATAGAATTTAGGCAAAAACTTTGTGAAAAACAAGTATCAGTTTCTCAAAAAGACCTTTAAATCAGATAAGTGGGGAAAGACACAAAGCACTGATCTTCTCAGAAATCATTAATTCCAGAAAACAATAAAAATCCCAGCTAACGCTGAAGCGTTAATATCAAAATATGATACCATGCTATCAAAATCCTGAAATAGAGTATATCTTCCATCAAGGAATAAGACATAAACTTGCTTTGACAAACTTAAGCAATGTTTTAAAATGAAAAGGTTATTTATTTTAAAGTTTTAGATTGTTCCAGATTTCTTTTAATAAGGACTGTTGGAGGTTAATGTAACCTCTACTCACTTTAGAAAGATCTAATAAAGAATCAAGCACTTAAAGCCTGTGTGATGAAATTTATAACATAATGTTTAATAATTTACTACTTGTTAAATTCATTTTCTGTATTCTAGAAGAATCATAGACAGCTGCAATAGCATAGAAAGGATTACAGTAGATTACTAAATGTGCTCAAGTAGTTTTACTTTAAATAAGACACTTTTATCCTACTTTTTTCATTAATGTGAATTCTAAGGTAAAAAGATACAGTTTTTTAAATATAATTGTTAGGCATATTTCACTAGATCATCCTTCTGAAATTTTCTGTATGTCCCATCTACAATTTAAGATAACTTAATATTGATGTAATTTACAATAACACATCTAATGTCTTTGTATACCAAGAAAGTTTTAAAAGCAATATTATTTACTTAGAATTCAATCTAATTTACTGGGGTTTTTAATTACCTTTTTTCAGCAGAAACCTCATCCATGGTTCTTGTTACTCCTCCTCCTCCGACTAATTTAATAAAGGATGTGTTACAGTCCTCACTGCTCCTAAAGCAAATGCTAATTCTAATGGAGATTTACAATGAGCAATACACTAACTAAACACATTCATAGCACAACGATATTAAATATTGCCTTTGAAGTTTGAGTTCCATTTCATTAAAAATTCCACAATTTTACCCTTACACATGATGCTATTAGACACAAGACTAATGTGGACTAGTTTGCACAGCAGAGCCAGCAGATACATACATGACAATGTTTCTTCTCAATATCTTTAGTGTATGTCCTGTAGCAAATAATCAGAAATTTATCTCCAGAAACAAGATGAAGGATAAGCAGATACATATGCCCATAGATAGTCCTTAATGTATTATAAGTGGAAAATTCAGGTGGATTGATACTGTCAGTCCTGAAAAAAATCTCAGATCTCACAAAGCACCTACTATAAAACTGACTTAGTGTTCAAAAAAAAATGAAATGAAAGTCTTGAAAATGTCCTATAGATAGAATTACCTTATAGAAGAAAATTTTTTTTTTCACTATAACTCATAGGGTACAGAAGATAAAATGGTAAGGATGATAGTAAAGTGGTAAAAGCATAACTGACAAAAGAGAGCTATCTCTTTCAAATTGCCCCAAGCCATAAATTCAGTCAGGACAAATGAGGCTTTGAATTGATAAATCACAGAAGTCAGGAATGTCAAAACTTTACTTTCTAAGAGTTTGTTAGGAAATATAACTACTATTGAAACTAGTATTTGTGCTCTCCAGAAACTACAACATATAGCTCATAGAGTAAGTTAGTTAATATCTGTTCATAGAAAGCAGAAGTGACTTTTTTGAGTCATTCATCAGCCTTAGATAAGAAAAAAGACCAATAAACATATTTTTGAGGGAAGGTGGGTCACTACTGGAAAGCTTATCCTTTTATTTCCCATGATCTTCATCCATCTCTTCTGTCTGACAACTAAACCAAAAATGAATCAGATCACAGATGTTACAATTTACATTGTTTCAATATACAGGTGTACTGTGAGAAGTTTAGTAGCTGCTTGACATGCAGCTTATTCAGCTTCACAAGGTCAGAAAGATGAGGGTAGCATCTGCTTTGCCATGATTGGCATGTCTTGTTTCTAGTTCAACAAGGGGGAAACTCCACAGGTTGCTTTTGGTCAGTCATCTTCATTCAGTCACTCACATCAACCAAATTCAGGTCAGAGCTTAGCCTGTTCTACCATCCCCATGGTCATACACATATTTGGGCCATGGATCTGAAACCTCTGGAGAAGGAATGACACTTTCTTAATGCCTTTGAAGGTATTCTTCCTCCCTGAGGCTGGGCACATTAAGCCTGGGAAGAGGTCTGCACCACGTATCCCACACCTGAACATTCATAAGTCACTTGCAAATGCTCTGGGCCAAAGAAAACAAGTGACAATACTGACCAGAATCTTGTGCCCCACTTTTGGGTCTGTACTTAATCATGCTGCACAAGAAGCCATTGACCTTTAAACACTTCAGTATCATGAACACTGTCCTTCTCACTCTTCCCTTTGTCCTTCTCTACAGAAAGGATAAAAACTCATAGCAACTAAGAATACAGCTCTTTGCCAGAAAGGTATTCAGGTCCAGCTACATGAAACAGCATGCAAATTCTGAAAGGACCTGATGGGATAAACAGAAATAAATAAAAAATTATCCCAATGACTACATTCACATCTAAGTTGTGAATATATCATAGCACAGAAAAGAGAACACCAAACTTAACATTATATTTACTCAAAAAGATAAAAAATGTAATTGTAAGCCAGCAAAACTATAACACATGCACCAGAGAGTGACTGCCTGTCAGCATAATCTATTAAGAATACAATTCACCAGCTCCATCCTTCTGGACATGTAGGAAAACAAAATCATTACTTCAACGAGAAGGGACAATATTCTTCTTTAAGGTCAGAGAGATGAATCCTATTTGCTGGCAAATAGACACCTTAAAGCATGATGTGATCAAAGGGACAAACCAGAACAAAGCCAAGGCACAATTACCTTGTTTCCTAACATCTCATACACTGAAGTGTGATATTAAAAGAATACGGTATTAGGGAGCACAAGACCTCCACGTTTTGTGCATGTAAAATGCCTTGATATGAATGTTAAAATATTACCATTTTTCTTGTGATATGTGCTACTAAAAGGGTAAAATATAATTATGAAGACAAGCCTGCCCATGCACAGTGTTGCACACATGGCACATGATGCATTAAAAATTGAATCCTGTAACAGCTGACAGGACAGGCAAATGTGAGGAGGAAGGAGACGGGAGGGAGAGGAATAGGGGAAACAGGGAAAAAAGAAAAGAGAAGGAGTCAGGGAAATGTAGCCCCCCAGGCACACAGGAACAATTTATTCAACCTGCTTGTTAGCTGTCAGGGTACTTCAAGCTCACTAGAATATGTTCCAGTACTGATAAAAAGAATGTGTCACACAGAGGTAGAGGAAAAGTAGAAACGTGTGTTGAAATTTATGGTCAGAATCCATAATCCCTATTCAGCAATGCCTAGTAAATGAAAAAAGAGCAAGTAACAGTAAATACGTCTACCTGACCTTCAGCTAGGATTTTGTTCTTATTGGGATTGAGAGACTGGTAGAAATGCACCTTTGTTTAACATTTGCATCTCGCCTCATCTCTGGCTGGCTGGCTGTGTGTGTGGAGTAACATCAGGTTTTGCCTGATGATATTTAGAATTTAAAGTTCAGCTAATTTTGTGAAAACTAGTAGTGTTTATAATTAAACAAATGTTCCTTTTTTCCTTTATGAATTCCTTGCGTTCACATAATATTTTTAGTATTTAGTGTTCAAATTTCAGCTGTGTCTTCAAATATTGCTATTTTTGCTTGGTATTGTCTCTGTGCCTTGGATAGATATGCACAGGGAAACTGAAAAAAAATCAGAAGCACCACACAAATCCACACTTCTGCTATAAATCGTCAAGGCACAAACATACATTAAGTTATTTTCATGTTTTGAAACAATTTGGGGGGATTACCTTGAGATCTAGAAAGAATTCAGCACAGAAAACAAACCCATTTCTTATCGATAGCTGCGTGCTTGCCATTTAATAACAGACACTTAAAAACGGACAGTGTCTTTTTTTTGTTAATCGGTTTATTTCCGTTGCCTAGTTTATAATTCAAATACCCACCCACAACTAGTGTTTCATAAAGGTTTTTCCCTGTACTGTAAGTTGAAGAATTTATGTAATAAGGAATTGGTGGCGGGTTTTTTTCCCCCTAATGACAAGTAATACCTCGCAACAGATGCCATTCTTTTCTTCAGGGTGATCTGATTCTTCCTGGGTTTGCAAGTTAATATAGGGAACAGATTGATGAATATTATAAAATAAATGAGTTGAAACAAGTAATACTTTAGGAAAACCAGAAATAGGGTGGGGGTTTGAACACTGCAGTGGAAACAAAGTGTTTGTGGTTAACGAAGAAAATAATTGGAAAGGGTGAGTTTTATAGCCTGTCTTGGCTGTTCCTATTAGAAGAGCCAATCTCCTGTATTCATAGGATGACAACTTAAATGGGATCTTAGAGGCTGATGAAGCCCTCAGTGTTACACTGAAACAAAGAATCTATGACGACATGGTAGTGAAAAACTAGAGTCCTTTCATTCCCCTGTCAGAAAGCAGGAAGATTAGAAAGACAAAATGACACAGCATCACACATAAATAATCCACATGCATAAAATTAAAGGACAGTGTTTAACATGATGCTTTTGCAAATGCCCTTGGGAACACTAGGTGTTAGTAATGCTGAGTTTGAACAGAACTAGTAAGTTGTGTCTAAAGCATTTAAAACAGGATTTTCAGAGGCACTCAATGTAGACTTAACTGGTCTTGCCAAAAGCAGCAGGGATTTTTAATGCTGCCTTCAACAGAAAACAAGAGTTTCATTATGTTTTCCTTTTGAACATTGCTCTACTAATGATTTGTCCCTGGCAGAAACTGTGAAATTTTACTGCAGTATATAATTTGCCACACAAATACTCACGGCTTTGGTACCAGAGCATTTGATTGCCGTAAATTCCATGTTAGCAAGGTGTCACACTGAAATCAAGGTAAACTTAGACTGCAGCAGCATCCTGGGACCTTTTGATTATAGGGGATTTCACACCTGGGATATGTTACACCAGTGGCCTGGGCAGAATTACGCAGTGCCAAAGAATACACTTGTAAAATCCAGCGTGTTTGCTTTCATCTAAAAAACTCAAAATTGTTTAAGAATATGCTTAAATGAGAATGTGCCTTCCACTGTGTGATAGATAGCTGCAGCTATTTCATCATGAACCGAGTCTGACGGCTTGCACTGAATGAGTAAAATCAGAAATCAAACATGCACGGCATGGCCCCTTATATCTTTCCAATGATATGGGAGAAGAGGCAGCTGACATTCAGAAGGAGCAGAGCCATTATTTAGTTTTAGCTCGATTATAGTTTTCTTCTATGCTATTCATTTTGTACCCATAATTGTGGACTGCAAGTTATGTTGGCCATCAAGAATTTGAGATAAACATTCTTCATGTTGCTTCCACAACTGCAAAATTGAAATGATTCTATAAACACAGAATGACTGAAGTTAAAGCATATCATAAAAGATTTCTTCAACAATCAAGAACACTTTTTGATTCACAGTTCTATAATTAGAGGATAAATCTCTCTCACTTGTACTAAATTCTCAGATGCTAAAGACATCTCACTAAGTTGGATTTGATTTCTCACCTTACTGTACATGCTAAACACATGATCAGAAAAGATTCTTATTTTAAAGTGCTGTACCTTGCAGTGATGTACCTTTAGCAGAATACATATTCCTTGATGTTCTACACCTAGGTTTAACAATAATTTTGATGAATCAGGTAATATGCAACATTTTTATTCTTCCAGGAAATTAACAGAGTTAATTGTAGATTACGTGACCTAAAGCTCTGCTTTTTCTTTTGTAATCATTATGAGACTANCCTTTAGCAGAATACATATTCCTTGATGTTCTACACCTAGGTTTAACAATAATTTTGATGAATCAGGTAATATGCAACATTTTTATTCTTCCAGGAAATTAACAGAGTTAATTGTAGATTACGTGACCTAAAGCTCTGCTTTTTCTTTTGTAATCATTATGAGACTAGTCCTTCAAAAAAAAAAACCAAGGCAAAATTTCAAAGATGAAAAGGAAAATGCACCTGCCAAGATGTCTCACTAATTAGAAATAATATGAAAATGAGGTGATTAACTACAGTTTGTTCTACATTTCCTGTCAATGAACATTTCAAGCCCTTTCTCACCATTTTTTTCTAATCACTTCCTACATTGTCACAACCTGGGAATCCTGACGCATTATTTTTATAAGTGCATGCATCTACATGAAAAAGTGACTATTCAATTTATATTACCACAGCTACTCCCTATCATTGTTCCCACCACTGAAGGAAAATGTTCTGTCAATGTGGTGATAGATGGTCTGGAGTCATAACAGTGCAATTAATCTTCCTTAAGCTTATTCTCATTGAAGTGGGATAATAGAATTTGATTTTATTTTCCAGGGACTCTTGAGTTTTCAAAATTATTTTACAGTATGCAGAAGATAAGAATTTTCTATGTTTCTTGTAAAATAATTGTGCAATTACTGTATTAAACATTTGCTTGTCATTCAAAACAAACATATCTCTCATTATAATATGCCCACAAAAAATATAACACTAAATAAGATTTTAAAAGACAGTCTGTATCTCGTGTTCTGATTTGTTTTCTGTTTTCCTGATTGCGTCTTTAAAATGCATCCTCTTGAAGTTTTTTTAACCATTTGTCTCTATAGAGTTGAAAACTTTTCTATTAAATGAAGAAGTAAAAAAAAAAGGGTTACAATTCTGATGCTGTTAGTATGAGCTGGGACCTGATGGGAACTTCAAGACTTAAAACAAGAGTGGAAGAGGTGGAAGAGCTGATTAACATACACAGATCTTTTTCCCCAGCACAACAAAGGAGAAAGAGTGCAGCCCAGTCCACTTGTGACAACTCCTGTTTAAAAAGGCTGACTTTTCAAAGTCACACTGGAATGACTTTGCCTTCTGATTTTCATTCCCTTGCTCCATTAGATCTCTACAGTGCTCCACACACTTACTGACAGGAGGATGTGCCTGAGCTAGTCATGATTGACAGTTTGCTGTGCTGCCACTACTATATAAGAAATATTAAAAGAAAAAAGGAACTACAGCCTACAAAGCTAGTGGCAGAAAGCCTTGAAATATTACTTCCCAACATTATAAATATGCTGAGGTCCATCAAAGGTATAATTTTTTCTCTTAGGTAACATCTTCTTGTTTCATATTCAGCTCTCTATTTTTCAACCTAGCAGGAAAAGAAAATAATCTGAGTATCTCCCAGCACAACAGAAGACCGTATTGAAAAACTTTGGTCATGTGAAAAGGTGTGTGGTTTTGTTTTGGAGTTTTTGTTTTTCAACTTGAATAATCTCACCGATATTACATTGTGTGAGATTGTATTTCATAGGATAAAAAGGTATCTAGTAACTTTTCCAAATGAATTCTTAAATTGGCCTCTTTGTCAGAGCTTTTCTTCTATGGTGCCTCAGATTCAACAGAACACAACAATGTTGTATTGTGGAAGAGATGTTGTCTGCAATATATTATCCTACTCATTGATCGCTCTAGACTGTCCCAGGAGATGACAGTCCTGTTCGGAAAAATCCTGAATGCCTAAGTAGCTTTTTTTCCAACCACATTTGCCTATCCCTCATTGCCTTAGTCATCGTGCTTGTAGTAAGTGTGGGTAAACCCTTTTCAAATCTTCACTCTCGAAGCCAAGCCATCAATCAATCAGTCATTATCCTATTCTTTACCTACAGTGTTACCTGCCTGTAAAAGAGTTAGGACATCACAAAATAGCTGTAGAGTCTGCCACGGTGAGTAAGGGAGATCTTCATGATATAGGCACTCAGCAGTGAGGCTGACTCCTCTACAGCCTCTGCCATTTGCACTTTCAAAGAAAATGTTTAATGAAACAGAGCAGCCAGCCCAGAGGCAGAAGCAGGTAACTTTTTCCTAGAAGAATTCAGCAGGACAATGGAGCAAAACAATTTAGCATGTGGCTAAAGCAGCAGCAATTTTTACTTGATCCTTGCTCACACTCATCTTGGAGCAACAGCCCTTGCTGATCGAGCTATAAATGAGCACTTCCCAGAGACCAGGGTGGGCTACAGAGATCTCTTTACTCCTTTGTAGCCAGGTGGCTGAAGAAACTGGGCTCAGCTGATAGGGCAAGAACTAGTGGTGGGAAAAAAGCAGAAGAGTATTAAATGGATCCTTAAGAAATTAATATCCTCATGTCTTCACTCAAATACATAAAAAACATTTACTGCTGGGATCCATGGTTTGTATCTGGTGCATGAAAGCATTACAGAAATCACTGCTATAAACATAGTTCTTTTAGTTTTGTTAGGGTTTTTTGTTTGCTAGTTTGCTTTTTTTTTCCCCCAGGAGTAATGTGAAATGAATCTATCAATTCATTCTTACAAAAGAACTGACAGTGCTTGTGCAGCAAATCACACTAACACTCACTTGCAGTCACTGAGGAATATGAACTAATTTCATATATTTTTATGTACAGTAAAAATGAAGATACATAGTTTAATTGAAATCTCTTTGCCTGGCATAAATGGTAGTTTTTCTGATCAGGGTCTGAGATTTATTTTATGATGTCTATCCTAATTTTATGTTTCCTTTTCCTTTCATTGCTGAAATGAACAATTAAAGACTGATGATGATCCATCTATATGCATGTATAGAAATATAAAAGGCGTTATTTGATTTTTCTCCCCTCAAAGAAGTAAAAACAAACACATGCCTTACATGCTTATCTTATGGTTTGATAGTTGAGGCAGAGTTGAGAAAATATCATGGAGTTCAGCTTCCTACAGAATTCAATTAATCCTTCACATCACTATAAGTAGAGTGATGCATAATCCAACAGGACTTCATATGCAATTTATCATCAATTATTGTCCCTCATTGTAGTGTTAAATAATACCAACCTCATTTAATGTGTGAAATGAGTCCCGTTGATTCCTTTGTCTTTACAATTGAAAGGGACAGTCCCATCAGTTTCATTAAAGGTTATTTGTCCTCTAGCACACCAAATAAGTTTTAAAGCTTAAATAATAATAATAAAAAAATTACAAAACAAAAATAAACCCAAAAGTAAAATTTAGGTGGTCAGTGAAATACTAACACGAAGTTCAGCTACCCCAGCATCCTGGAGACAGATGGGATATTAGCACCTACTACATGATTTGCCTGTGAAAAGTGTAATAAAAGAAAAGGCTGTAACTTAAAGTCAATGATAATATAGAGAAGTATGACAATACACATTGCAGGCCAGCATACATTTCTGAAAAATGTACTCTCATAACTGCTGCATCAGTAACTATGCCAGTCACACTTGTGTCATGCTCTGATTTAGGCCCTAGAGAATGTTGGGACAGCAGAAGCATCACTATGCGACCATATTCATTTAGGCTTAGGAACAGAACGTGCTTTTTGAGCTCACAATCCAAGCCATAGATAAAAATTAGTCCTACCTAGTAAGTACCAGAATTGCCAAAGGAGCTTACACATATGAAGCAACACATTTACTGGTCAGGGCAGTTAACTCTTTTTATGCTGGAATAAGGCATGAAATCTAGTGTAACATCATAACCCAGGCAGGTGCTCAAAAGCCGTAATAGAGCTAAATATATGAACAACTATATTTAGTGAATAACTAAACAATATATAAACTATATATAATATATTATATATATAATATATAAACTATAGTATATGAATAACTATATTTAGTGGTTTAACCCATTACTATCTATTGCTTTTAGAATATTTTAGTTGTGTTCTTTAGCAACACGGTGTACTATCTTGACTAGGAATCGCAAAGCAGAAAAAACCCAGCACTTGTCTATTGCAGATAGACTAATCACCTGAGTATTCATTGAACTCAGTATTATTATTCATGCATGAAAGAGCTACTTGTGAAATGCAGTTATGGATTAGAATTGATTCTTCATGTTAGGCTTTCAGAATGAACCTTTGCCTTTAAGGTGTTACGTATTTCCCTGGTGTGAGAGTCCAGTTTCCTTCCTCCCCTTTATGGAGAGAAAGCAAGGCAGAACTGCATATGTAACAACACATTACTCTGGGACTCCAGTCAGTACTGCAGCCCAATCCCCCAGGTTATCTTCACTCAGTATATTGTTTCACTTTCTGGCTTTCTTGGGAAGAAAATTCAGATACAGGGTAGGGACTGGCTGACACCTGGTTCAAGTCCAGTTATCTCAGGCAGTACAGATGTATTGCCAACCATTTGAGAAAGATGAGAAAAGCACATTAAAACCTATTAAGCTATATCACAGACAAGAAGTAAGCTAAAATTTCACAAGTTTATCAGGAAGTTAGTGAAATGCACAAATAAAATAGTATAGCTTAATACTTTGTAACATGTATTTCCTGCTTTCCATCTGAAATTATGTTTTAGTTACTGCACCAAGAGTGCATCACATTAACAAGGTCTCTACAGTTTAAACTAGAGTTCTTCCCCTTTTGTACTCTGCTTTCTCTTAAAATCCTTTATTGTAAGAACAATATGTAGTTAACATTTACATAACCTATGGTTTAGCTTGAGAACTTTGTACCTGAATATCATTTTCATCTTACTCAGGTTTTATTTTCTCCATAAACATGTTAGACATAAGTTTTTGTAAGCATTGGTCTTTCTTTCCTTAAATGTTTGTTGGTTTTGGTTTTTTTTTTACCTTCAGGAGGATGGACCTTTGTGTTGTTTTTTTTTTCCACAAGATGTAAGTCAAGAAGTTTCCTGGACTATTTGATGCATACAGTACAGATCTGAGAATTAATTTATCTTTTATGAAGCAACAACTCAGTTTTATTCATAGACTCAAGCAAAATGAACAACTATTAATGAGCTTTGCCACAGCAAATAATGCAACAAATACATGTTTATATCCCTAGCTTTATCTGGCCTAATAAAGCTATCCATTTCATATTCTAAGCTCTCTTACCAATACTTTAATAGAATAGAAATAGAAGCATAGCTCTAAAAATAAAAGGACCAACAGGAAGGAAGTATCACAGGTCAAAGACTTTCCCAGCTCTTGAATTCAGAAGGAAAAAAGGGAAGCAACCTTCATTTCTTCTACACAGACATATGCACAACAGTATCTCAGATTTCCCTGCACTCTGTGAACACTGTATCAAGTGCTTTATAATACTACTGGAAGGTCAATTGTCTTAGGCTACTTGAGAAAGAATTTCAAATGAAGAAGTTAGTATGAAACCAACCTCTCACATGACAGATTTTCCCCCTGCGCCATCAGAGCTCCAACATGATCCTGATGCAAAGCCATCAGCTGCTTTAGCTGCCTCTCTGGGGTGGAGAGAAGAGAGGAAATCTCAGGTAAAGGTCTTTAGGCCTTTACACAAAGCAGCTGCCATAATTTCCATCTGGGACATGATAGATAAAACAGAAATCTCTCTCCAAAATGCAGCACATAATCCCTAAATCAAGGCACAGACCCACCAGTAACATGGAAAGAAAGAAAAAGGCAACAGAAGATGATGATTGAAGACATTTAAAGAAAGGAGGTAATAAATAACAGCAGAATAGAGGATAGGAAAAAATAAAACAAGGTGAGAAGTGAGATGCATAAGAGGACAGCTTAATCTGAGGTACAAATTAACGCACTTCACCTTCCACTTTTTCATTTTTGATAACACAAGTGTTCACAATGTTTCTACCTCGCTTTTTCAGTGTGCATTTCATGACTTCCTGGTTTTTAAACATTTTCCTAAATGCTAACTCTAATTTTCATTTGGTGTCCAAGCAGTGCTCAAGGCATTCTCTCTAATTTCATGCTAAAATACTTTTGCACTAGCTCGAATAATTATATCAGTAATTATTTGGGGTTTGCTTTATTTAGGAGTAAGGTCCATAGAAATTTTAAGGCAAAACCCCTGGCTTTCTGGTTGGGATGTCCACTAATCTCAAAATAAATACACCCTGCTCTTTTGACTAGCTTAGGACGGTCTGTATATTCTCTTGATTCATAGTAGATGCATTGTTTTTCTGCTCCATTTACTACCTTAAAAAATATATAGAGTCTGTCCAAAAACTTCCTACATATCAAATGAAATTATGGATTTACAATACACTACTTCTTTTTCCTTAATTCCCTTTTTTGGACAACCTAGCTGGACAAGGTAGAATGAAGTAAACTACCTTGTACAGAGGTATTCTCAGTCCATATTAGATTTAGACAGCTCACTATTCATATCTTACATTATTGAGTACTATTTTCCCTGTGTTCCTTGGGAACAGAAAAAAAAAATGGAAAATGATAGGTGTATTGTAATTGGAATCTGAAGGAGACTTTATGTTTATGTTTGCTATTGTTCATTTTAATGTCCCAGTATGGTTTCTCTGTGATATCTGGTCAGCAGCCTGAATTTCATTATGCCTATTGGAATAGACTATGAAATATGAAGCCATAAAAGAAGAAGGGAAAATAAAAAAAAGCCTTAGCTCCTTTCTGTCCATTTCTTCCTATTCAAAAAGACAGAGTACATTAATGCAACCTCAAGCACTAAGCTTTCATATATATGTAATGTCTATATTTTGTATGTATTAAGCATGCCTTGCTGCATTACAAGGGCAACTTCGTATATCAGAAAAGGTGATTTCTGAGAAAAATATTCATCTGTGTGCATCCAGAATCTGTAAAGAAATCCCAGGGCATGGAAGTTAAAACACTACCTTAGCTAAAGCATGTTTCATTCAAAAGCATCAATTTTCATCTTCTTTGAAAAAGTAGCAGGCATTTCAAATTCAGTAGGAATACAAAGGTCAGAATCACTATACTCAACCATTTCCTTTGATAAAACATGGAAACATACTAATACTACCACAATAACAACAGAAAAGTTTTTGATTGACATAAGTAAAATTTCTGGTTTGGTTACAGGATTTAGTTATTTTTGTAACCCTTTGGGAGCAGTCAACTTTTTAAATATTATTTTATATTTTCACCAAACTCTTATGGTCCACTGAATATTGTCCTTATAAGTAGAACAGTAGGAATACATTTTTTTTTCCATTCAGCTGGCACCAAAAAGATAACACATGGCATGACCATTTTCATGCAACTCAAACCAAGTAGATTCTTTTTTTTTATTACAGAACTTTGAGAATGTTTTCATTTTCATATGCTTCTATTTAAACATAATGGAATCAAACTGTGAAATAAGTAATTTTTACATTAGGAAAAATCACCTCATTTGGTCTCAAGAATGTCAAAGCACTGTTTGAAGTAACGCTAGACTTATTTTTAATCAAATTGTCACTATTTTTGTCTTTTATAAATGAAAGAAGGCCAGTGGTATCCTGGCCTGCACTAGAAGGAATGCTGACTGTATGTCAAGGGACTTGATCCTTCTCCTCTGCTCAGGCAAGGACAGAAACTGGAGTGCTGGCTCCAGTGCTGAGCTCCCCAGTACTAGAGATGGACATACTGAAGACAGTCTAGCAAAGAGCTGCTAAGATGATTGAAGGTCTGGAGCTTCTCTCCTATAAGGAAAGGCTAAGAGAGCTGGGGCAGTTCAGCCTAGAGAAAAGAAGGCTCAGAGCTGTGGGAGATCTTACCTATGTATATAAATACCTGAAGGAAGGGTATAAAGAGGACAGAGTCAGGCAGTCAGGCTATGGCATTCAGCAGCTACGCATCTGGTACACCACAGCTTCTCCAGGTGTGCCATGAAATAAGCTAGATTCACAACCAGAAGCTGTCATAGCTGCTGCTGAAGGCCAGAATTAGTCTTAATGGAACAGGCACTCTTGACTTTTACAAATATACATATGGAATATATAAAAAAGTGGTACTAAACTCTAGCATTTCTGTGGCTTTCAGTTTCTCAAATTCCTCTGGCTCTTTAAACTGCTTAGTGTCTCAAATATAGACCATGTTCTTTGTGGCAAATACCTTACACAATCCCAAGGTTTATCTTCTTTAAATTAAGCTAGCCTTCAGAAGCTTAACATTTAAATCAGGATTATTTCTCGACCAAACTAACCCAGGCTGCACTTAAATATTTCAAATCGATGCATGACTATCAGGACTTTTCCTGCCGCAGACTGACTAAATTCAAATATAATCTTAGCTACTGATTCCTTTCTACCGATTACAGTCAAGGATGCAGCAACCTTTGCTGCTTGGGTGAACTCTTTCTGATATCTTAATGCAATTTACAGTACATCCAGGGATAATCCTTTGTTCAATATTGCTGAAGTGGCTTTTTCACTGACCAGAGGTTTTGAGGAAACCTCAAGACATCATCAGTTAGCAATTAAAACTGTTTATTTTAAAACTCATTTCAATACATATAGTTGAACAATTGGTTCTAAAGCTTTCATACTGTGAATATGATTTTTTTTTTAATTCCTTAAAATATTTCATTTTATTCAGACTATTCATTTAGTTAGATACCAGTACCTTATTCAAAGGGAGTTCAGTCAAATACATATGTACATTTATGTACGATTAAGCACTGTATTTCGTAATTTTAGATAAAATATTGCTATCTGGTGTCTATTCAGAATCTATGGAAACATACTCCAGTTTTGTCATCAGATGAAAAGCTTCTTCCTAATGTGAACAATAAATTGTGTAGCATGCTCCCCCCCTACAAGGCATCTCCCTCTTCTGACAGCTCTTCCTGTTCTCTGGCCAGTAGGTGAGGGAAGTTAGCTTCCCCTAAAATGCAGAGGTTGACTCTCGTAATTTGACTGCAACTAAGGCACTTTTCCTTCATGTTATAATTTGAGGCCAACATTTGAAGGATGCTCCAGGTTTTAAGACTGGCTGCTAAGGGAACCAATAGGGAACTGGTTAACAGTGGGTCAAAGCAGACAGAAACCTCATTAAATATTGCACCTTTCTCAAACAGGCAGAAGAGGCAAGTAACACTTCAAATTTTTAACAGTTAATATGGACTTTGTGATTGTTCCCTTTGGGTGTGATAGCAATACAAACAAAAGGCAAAAAAACCCCACATGTTCCTGGTAGATCTTCTACTATTTAAAATGGTTTTATCCTTAGTTTTACACTTAGTCACTCTCTGGTTTACACTTAGTCCCTCTCACACTGAGCCAAATTCCTTTGGGATGCTGAATAATGCCCACTGCCTCCTAAGTCCTGCACCAGGCAGCTAAAGTAAATTGATGAAAATATCTACCCGCTTTTGCCTCTTTTCAGTCACCTGCATACCTTAACCAAATTAATCAATATTTTTAACCCTCACAAACAATATATTTTCCATGTGTGCTTACAGCTTTCCCCCCTGTGTTTGGGGNTAATGCCCACTGCCTCCTAAGTCCTGCACCAGGCAGCTAAAGTAAATTGATGAAAATATCTACCCGCTTTTGCCTCTTTTCAGTCACCTGCATACCTTAACCAAATTAATCAATATTTTTAACCCTCACATACAATATATTTTCCATGTGTGCTTACAGCTTTCCCCCCTGTGTTTGGGGACAACACCTATTTAGGAGAAACCTTTTGCAGCCCCTTTCTGCCCTGAGACGCACTGAATTTTAAACACCATGAGGACAATGATGTAAAAATAACAAACTGGACTAGAAAAATAACCTGGGCTAGATAAATACATTGTTTGAGTCAAATCCAGCTTTGCCATTGTAAGAGATTTACTAGTGAGACTAATTTTCCAGAGTAACAAGAATGTAACCCAGATTTTTCACGATCAGTGTTGGGGGGGTAATGGGTTCAAACTTAAACAGGAGAGGTTTAGATTGGATATAAGGAAGAAATTCTTTCCTGTTAGGGTGGTGAGGTACTGGAATGGGTTGGCCAGGGAGGTTGTGAGTGCTCCATCCCTGGCAGTGCTCAAGGCCAGGTTGGATGAAGCCTTGGATGGCATGGTTTAGTGTGAGTTGTCCCTGCTTATGGCAGGGGGGTTGGAACTGGATGATCTTAAGGTCATTTCCAACCCTAACTGTTCTATGATTCTATGAATATCTGGGTGTGATAAGCTCCTGTCTACCTCACATTGCTGTATCAGAGCAGCACAAACGCAGCTAGAGGATATTCTAGGGATCACAACCTTACCTTTTCTTCTAAAATTCATTTTAGAATTTGAATTACCTATTTTCCTGACTTTCATGCTCCCCTTATTATGGTACCCGAGTGCCATATCACTTTTTCACTATATTTAGAAGATACCTTTGAGAAGGGAAGTATTTTTTTCTCCTTGCACTGATGTGGACTTCAGGTATGAGGAGTCTAACAGAGGAAAACCCACAGCTTATAGCAAGTTCCTCTGTCCTTAGCCGTTTCTATAAACATTTCAGTGCAATAAGAACTGAAAAGAAATTAAGTTGTCTATCTGTTGCATCTGTTTGCCTCTTCCAAAACAAAGCACAAGAATACCTGAGAGATAACATCAACCTGCTTTTAGAAAGGAACATTAGCTGCTACCAAACTGTGAGTTGCCCTAACATCAAGGTGAAAAAGCACGGGCTGTAAGTAGAGGAGGACAACCTTCAAAAAATTGAAGCTGAACAAAAGTTACCATAATCTAAAATACTGCAACTAGGTAATTCTATGAGCATAGAAAAAAACATTTTTGTTTTCTGAAGGGGACAAACACACACACCATTTTAGTTATGTAAGCAAATGGTTGGATGACATTTTGGAGCAAAAGCGGCACTATAGGAGATCAGGAGACTATTTACATCATTTTCCAAAGCAATATAAAACAAAAGCATGCTCTAACTTTTATTTTCTCTTTTGTAAGTGGGAATTTCCTTCCCATTCTCTTGCAATACAACTGTAAAAGGTCACAAGTCCCCAGGTGGCCATCTTTCAAAGGCAACTTCCACTCTTGTTCCTCTGAGCTCTGTTCTATCAACTCACAACAACTTCAAATATAACTGTTGAACACAAAAAAAAAAAAAATCCTGATCAATGAGAAAGCCTAAAATTATATAAATGGGTGGAATGAGGTGAAGTTCCCAATGACTGGAAAAAGGGAAATACAACCCCCATTTTCAAGAAGGGGAAAATGAATGACACGGAGAACTACAGACCAGTCAGTCTCACCTCTGTGCCTGGAAAAATCTTGGAGCAGATTCTCCTGGAAGGCATGCTAAGGCACATGAAAAACAACAAGGTGCTTGGTGACAGCCAGCATGGCTTCACTAAGGGGAAATCCTGCCTGACCAATTTGGTGGCCTTCTACAATGGGGCTGTGGAACTGATGGACAGGGGTAGAGCAGTTGATGTCATCTACCTGGACTTGTGCAAAGTGTTCGACACTGTCCCACATGACATCCTTGTCTCTAAATTGGAGAGACATCAATTTGATAGATGGACCACTCAGTGAATAAGGGTGTGAGATGGACTGATGCCAACCTCATGAAGTTTAACCATGCCAAGTGTAAGGTCCTGGTTCGCAGCAATCCTAGGCACAGTTACAGGTTGGGCACAGAGGAAATTCAGAGCAGCCCTGCGGAGAAGGAATTGGGGGTGGTGGTTGATGAGAACATGAACATGAGCCGACTGCAGTGTGCGCTTGCAGCTCAGAAAGCAACCGTATCCTGGGCTGCATCAAAAGGAGCGTGACCAGCAGGTCGAAGGAGGTGATCCTGCCCCTCTACTCTGCTCTCGTGAGACCTCACCTGCAGTATTGTGTGCAGTTCTGGTGTCCTCAACATAAAAACGACATGGAGCTGTTGGAACAAGTCCAGAAGAGGGCCATGAGGATGATCAGGGGACTGGAGCATCTCCCATATGAAGACAGGCTGAGAAAGTTGGTGCTGTTCAGCCTGGGGAAGAGAAGGCTGAGTGGAGACCTCATAGCAGCCTTCCAGTATCTGAAGGGGGCCTATAGGGATGCTGGGAAGGGGCTCTTCATTAGGGTCTGTAGTGACTGGACAAGGGTAATGGGTTAAAACTTAAAGAGGAGAGGGCTAGATTGCATATAAGGTAGAAGTCCTTTATTGTGAGGGCGGTGAGTTACTGGAATGGGTTTCCCAAGGAAGTTATGAATGCTCCATCCCTGGCAGTGTTGAAGGCCAGGTTGGATGAAGCCTTGGGTGACATGGTTTTAGTGTGAGGTGTCCCTGCCCATGTCAGGGGTGTTGGAACTGGATGATCTTAAGGTCCTTTCCAACCCTAACTATTCTATGATTCTACGATTCTATGATTCTATGAACTAAACCATTAACTGGGCACTACTCAGCACAGGAATTGTTATAGAAATATGCTGCAAGATGAATTAACTTGAGATATTAGCAAGAAAAAATCCAAGATCATGCCTGCCAAACTATGGCTTAATATGCTGCAAAGCAGAAAAACTAGGTGGAATATTTTCAGGTGGAATATTACAGTGAAATATCAAGCTAGTTGCAAGAGGCTTCGGTTCCTTTTGCTATCATAGACATTTCTGTACATAGATTTCTAAGTTTAAAGCAGATCAGCCTAAAGTTATTACCTATCGAACAGTCAGAGCAGAACATTTCCCACAGCAAAATTTAACTGAGGGAGAGAAAGAAACTGTAACTTCTTTTCATTTTAGCTCTTACCCATTACTAAAATGGAGACAGTGGCATGGATTTTAGCAAGTAACTACACAGTCAATCTACAGGTGGAAACAGGCACACAAAACTCAGCAGCTGTGATCAATGAATGAACATATCTGCACTGCAATGACCTGACTGCAAATACAGAAAAAACCCAGAAACCCCCACTTTCACACAAGACTTCACTCAGGTGGTAAGCTTTGTATCACCTGAAAGACATCCTAATTCTGATAATCAGGACAGAAAGTCAGAATAAGTTAAGCAAAGATCAGCTGTAAAATTCAATTTAGCCTGTACTGAAGTATAAAATAAGAACTCCTGCTATGCTGTGGATGTCCACCCAATCATTTTCACAGAAAAACTTGAAGGGTGTTACAGCCAAGACTCATATGAAGAACTGAAATTTTAGTCAAGCATAAAGCATATCAGTCCTCTGTTTAGTCACCAAAATTGATGACTAAACTGGTGACAAGTTGGGGAAGAATATTTTCAGGTTTTCACTTCATGGTTTTCATTTACTTTTAACAGATATTTTCTGTAATAGTCATAACTACATGATCTGCATCTGCAGGAATCATAAAGTAACAACTGATTAAGTGCTGTTCCTTACCATGAAAGCATGACCTGCTACTGAAATTAGAGACAGAAAATTTATTGGGGTGGACTTCCTACTTAGGTACTAGCAAATTTTAAGAAATGTACTGTTGTAATCATGCTCATGTTTACTTTTCATCTGCTGGATAGATTGCTGTGGAAAATACATTGAAAAGTATCCCATATGTTATATTAAGGACTGATGGCATTTTCACTACTGGCAGAAGTGATACCAAATACCTGTCAGCAATAGAGGAGGACTAGACTGACTGGAGGCTATGAGAATTTGCTTAAACTGTAAAGTCAGACCATGTGGTCAGGTGCAGAGACTAGAAGGGAGAATTACTCCTATTGTGGTGAAGGTCAAAGTGACCACTCCACTGAAAAACACAGACAGGATCATGCACTATTGGGTTTTACTGAATGTTTTGGTTCTTTCAGAGAACTAAATAAAAAGTCTCTGGAGGAGGAGTCAAGGGACCTTTCCAGCCACTGTTTGCCAGACCCTCAGCACCTTCTGAGTGACAGAACAAAGTCGCATTTTAATATTGCTACCTTATAGCTGGGGTAAGGACAGTTTTGTCACAGGTATTATTAATAACCCATTAGTTATGCCTCCAGGTTACTGGCTGAAGCTGTAAAAGGATTTTCCCAACTACAGAAGGAGAAGTCTGATAAAATACAATCCATATACATACACGTCCTCTGCTCTGACAGACGACACACCACTTGTGGCACTTTTTTGATGAAATGAGAGGGGGGTGTTAGCCATGGCATCTGTTCAGCTGGGGCCCTGGTTTTGAATGTAGCTGTGTGAATCTGGGATAATCAATTAGGTTGTGTGTCAGTATGCCAGCACAGATGTCCTCAGTCAATTGCAGATAATCATCATGTTCTTTGAAATTTCCAGAGGAGATTGCATTACTCTTGAAGCACCCTTGACCTGCCATCAGGAAAGGTTCCCCAGATAAGAAAAATAAAAGGATCGTTTCCTTTCCTAATACAGCAATATATATTTGCAGGCTATTCCTAACCTTGAAAATGTTACAGTGATGCACTGAGAGCTACGAGCATACTGCAGGACACAGGAGCAGTTCTTCACACCTTCCTCCTCCCCACCCCCAGCACAATATGAAGTACACCCAGGCACTTACTGCAAACTGTTTCTCCATGAACTACATAACGTGACTATCTGTCAATGATGAATAAATAGTGGCATCAGTGATATCAGCAAACATTTTTCCCTCATGTTATTTTTCTGGGAAGACCAGCAGCCTCATGGACATGTAGCTCTTACAAGGTCAAACAGAAGGAAAGGGTTTTTAACTTCAGTGCATGCTTATTCAAGATGGCACTTGGAATATAAAGAACTGGGTGTGGAAAGACAAAATGAATCTTACAAGGACTATAAAAACCACTTTCTCTACCAATGATTCAAATGTTACTAGTACTAACTTCAACTAGTTCCTAAGTAAGAATAAACCAAACCTAAACAAGCTTTTTCATATCATCCAGCTTCAAACGTGATGGTAGAAATATTTTAGTGCTGATCAATGGTATCAGTGGTGAAAGCTTGGAAACAAAGCCATCTTGATTTTCTTAGCAGCACAGGACAACTTTTGTACATGGAAGAACATCTTAGTGAGAAAACACAAATGAAGCTTGTTTTGACTTAATCCATCACTGCATGTAGGACAGTTATCACAAAAACAAAAGCTGAAAATGGCTAAGGTAGCAAAGAAAAAGAGCTGGATCCAGAGGGTTTAGTCTTATGGTAACCATATTCTGATTCTTAATGAAATTATAAAGCTAAAACTACACTTCGAAGGGTTTTTGATAAATAAATTGTTGATGTGCAGTGATGGGACAATCAATAGCATTAAGAATTTGTCCACATGGGAAAGGACATGCAAGCAGAGGAGTATTTTATTCAGCTGATGTGCATCTGGAAGACCCAAGGACAAATGAACTCCCACTTCTGCTGAAAACACAGTTTGAACATTCAGGCAACTGCTGAGTGGGCCAGCAGATTGCAAAAGCAGTCTTAGATACTTGAGACAACCCCTAATACCTCCTATTCACACTACTTCAAGAGAAAGCAAAGGAAAAATAACACCTAAATAGAAAAAAGATCACATCAAGTCCCTTAGACAACAAAAGATAAATACAGCAAAATAAATATACTAGAACTAAAATGGATCATAATCATAGAATGGTTTAGGTTGGAAGGGACTGTAAAAATCATCCAGTTCCAACCCTTCTGCCACGGGCAGAGACATATTGCACTAGACCAAGCTTCTCAAAGACTTGTCCAACTTGGCCTTGACTTAATCATGTCTACACTATATTCAGCTGTGTAGCTGTGAGAGAAACCAGCTAATCTTTATCTGGCTTGGGTTTCACTAGTCAATCAGTTGTGAAAGCACAGAGCTTACCATAAGCTAATTCATATATAAATAACTGCTGTGACTGTAGTTTAAATATATATGGGCTTATTTGGGTATGCATTGTTACCCTTGTTTTCCACACAGGGGTATCCACTCTCCACATACTGTTTTATCATGTGGTTGACTTAAAGGAGTGAGTTCATGGCATATTGAACAGTATATAGTTTAATATTTTTGTTCCATTAAGCATTACTCAAAAGAAATATAATATAAAAAGCAGTAACCTTTGTCAGTTATTTCTGGGGACTTCGGATAGGTAGTATTAATTTTTTCAGCAAAGTTTTGCCTATTTCAATGAGACTACTATAAAGAAGGAAGAAGTCAGTTTGAATGCTCTGTGAAGACAACGATGCATCTCTCTATTCCCAAGTACTGATATAAAGTGTCACACATTCTGCAAGTTATAAAAAATTGTTTGTCATACAATCAGGCTGCAGAGACAATTGTGAGAAAAATGAAATATTTTCCTTATTTAAAATATTTATTTTCCAGTTTTTATGACCATACTGTGTAACACTTCTGCTCATTTTGATGCAGAAATATTAATGTCCTGTTTTCTCTAAATTAAAAATTAAGACTATACAGAAGCATTCACAAAAAAAGGATGTTTAACTTTCTCATTCTTTGGAAGGAGAGAAATAATGCTCAGACCTAAGACATGAGCTCTGTGAATCTTGAAAAGGCCGATGAGACTGTGAGTTTTATGCCAATGCCATTGATCAAATGTCAGTGTCTCACAGGACTGATTTAAATGTTTTGGACCAGGTTAGAATACCCTTATTCTATTAAGACTGTAATTGATTTCACTGTGATTACCTGCAGAGAAAAGTCTTTTCCAGTGTGTATAAGGAATGCAGGCTCCTGCTTTAACAAGCAAATGCAAGAGAACTATTCAGATGAAAATTGCACTTCCACCGTTACAATCTGGTTTTTACAGAGTTTGCAAAGATTACATCCTTCAGTTGTGTAACATGGTGTTGGGGTTTGTTTTCCCTTCAAGAAACCTCCCAACATTGCCATTAACTTACTCCAACATGAATACTATCATATGCTCTGCTAATATGTGACCTTCTAACAGACACTGTAAGCTTCTGTTAGTTATGAAGGGATTTCTAATACAAAAGTGCTTGTGTCAAGACAGTCCAAGTGATAAATGAAATGCATATTAAACCTTAATTGCAATTAATTATAAGTACACATAATAACGCCCATGCTCAGTACCATATAAAATTGGATTGGTTTCTATTAACACCTATGAATGTGCAAGGCTTAGATAACAGTACAAATTAATACACAAGAATGCTAAATACAAAAATCAATGAACTTCATCCAAGTCTGTTGAATAATGCAAGGATTTTAATAATAGCGTCGTAGCAAAATGCCTGGTATATGTTGCCCTCTTGTGGAATCCGTGATATAGTACAAGTTACGTTATTATGCTTTTGAAGGGATATTTTAATGCCTGGAATGTAATAATTCATTAAATTAATGATGCGAGTAGTTTATCATGATAAACACTAAGTATATTCTGTGCATGGATACATTTGACAAGAAAACCTAGGTAATTAAGTCTAGTAAATCAGGCTCATGCACTGCAAATTGTAGAACCTTAGAATATTATTCAGTATTTCCTTTGTTCATTAAAAAAATGAAATAAATATTACATATGCTTTTAATTTCTTGTGGAAGTCAAAATTTTTGCTAACCATGCACAATGGCATTTTAGAATTTCTGGCTGTTTGTTGTTAAAAAGCCCAGGATTACCTCACTAATGACTGTATCAGACATGACATAAAAAGAATCCCTTGGATGCTTCAAATCACATTCTGTAAATGCAGAGATTGCTTTAAAAGCAGTAGCTTTCAAAGAACAATAAATTTGATCATTTATTTCTACACATAATTGAGAGAAACATTTTCCTTATGAACCAAGAAGGAAATCAAGCAGCCTGAATTAAATATTTAAACAAATATTAAAGAACTAGAAAATAGATTTTAATGAAGCTAAACAGAAGAATCAAGAAGTTCAAAGGCAATTTAGACACCATCAGTATATTTTAAAACACTTAAAATTGAATGGTACCTAAATGTTCCTTGAGAAAATCTGCTTATATGAGTATTTAAATTCCTTTAGAATGTCTCATAACAGAAGGTAAGTTTATTTAACATATCTGTATACCACATTTAGGGCAACTTCAAATGCATCTAAGTGGTTGTTTTTGTTATTTGGTTTTTTGGGGTATTTTACCATTTCAGTTTGATTTCAGACAAGAGTCAGTTTAATACAACACTTGTACCCTTGATCAAAGATTTCCATCAACTGTGGACAAAGGTCAGGTTTCTATGTTAATGTTATCTGCGGCCCCTGATACTGCTGACAGCTAGGTGTCACTGATATGTCTGCAGGATCTGATGGATTTGGTGTGATTGCTTTATTCTTCACCCACTGAAGTTTTATTTAGTTTAGGAAAAGGGGCTGAAGGGAGGTTGTGATTAGCTAGCACATTTCAGCTCACCCTGTCCCATGACCCTTTTTCTAGTGCTGCCACAAACTAAACATTTTACTTAATTTGCTTGGATGAAGTCAGTCCAGGAGGCAGGGGCTTCAAAGTTTAGCTGGTCAGTGTCTCTGGATTGTCTCACCAAAAAAAGTAAATTTACAGGAAGTTTCAATTCTTTCAATATAGGGAGACAGTGAACAACCTGGGGCCACAAAGTCATTGATAAATATTTGGATGAATGGAAGTCCTCAAGCTTTGTTTTGTTTCTAGCAACTCCCTCTTCTCCCATCTGCAGTTTTTGTCTACAGATTCTGCCTACTCTAAGAAAACAGCGATTAATGAATATCCTATAAACTGAGGTTATATTGAGTGATAAGGCCCTAAAGAACTTGTTAGCATCCTCAGATGCTTATTCCATGTTTCTAAGAATCGTCCTGTATTTCTTAAACTTTTACCTGGGAATCTTATCTAAAACATCCCTCAAATCGGATCATGCACTTTTATAGTATTAGAATAGGAAATCTTATGTTTGTGTGTGCATGTGTACACATGCATATGCCTTCTAGCAAACTCATACGTGCTTATTGGCCCTAAACTACTTGAATTTCCCCTGTTCACAGAAGTTTATAGAAGGCAAGTAGCACCTGCAATTTTTAATGTATTATTACTCTTCTATCAGCAAATGTATAACAAAATATAACCTCAATGATATTAATAGAGAAAAACTATTTCATAAGGCTTAAGCTGATATTACATAAACTGATCTGAATGAAAAGTAATCAGCTAGTCTGATCAATTCTTTGAACTGACTGACTATGTAGCTTCACAAACAATGCTGGCTCAAGGGAAGTAGAAGGGATGCCTGGCAGAGAGCACTAGGGAGAAAACAACCCTTGCTTTTGTCAGCAGTGTCAATTTACTTGACTTGATTGAGATGTGAAGCAATACCACAGTTAGATGACCTAGGTGAATTGAGGCTTTAGTGGTTTGAGGTCAATAATGCCCAGACTTTAAACCCAAAACCACCTACATATATCACAAAGCATTAGGCTCACATGTTCATGAAGAGCAGCAGTAGAGACATATCCCCTGCCCTTTCAATGAGCTGCTGTAACTTTGTTCATGAGGTAGCACCATGTAGCAGAACTGATCTCTACAGCAGAAAGATACAGTCCATGAAAATTTAGGAGCAATTATAACATCCCAACTGAGCATAAATGAAAACATATATTAAGCTTTTATATTCTTGCTCAAAAGCAGACATAAATACAGCACCACTAACTCCAGTAATATCTGGGTGGCAATTTCTCTCATTTCAAATAGCAAAACACAACTTCTGATGTTTACAACTTCATCTTTTGTATCTGGTAATTCATCTTGGAAAGGTACAATTTACTAGGAGTCATGAAGGAGCAGCCGAGGTATTTGATATTTCTGTTGATTCCGACAAATGATTCAATATGGAAAAAAAGTCATCAGTTCACCAAAAACGTTTTATCCTTTAACAAAATCAGAGAAATATATATATATTAAAAAAAGTGAAAACTAGTCCTTCATATGTGGCACATACATAGATGCACATACATACCCATACACAGAAGTCTAAGTGAAGTCTCTGCAGTTGCCTAAACTCTTGGGTTCTCGCAAGCCAGATGCAGGTAAACCATTGTAAGCAGTTTGAGTCTTGTCCAGTCTGTTGGCTTGCTCAGTGAAAACTTTATGATTTTAGTGCAATTAGAACTTCCTGGTAGGACTGCCCTGTCTTTGAGTTACTTTTGCAAAGAATTTGAAAGTTGTATCTGCAGAAAATGTGAAATGTTCCAACGAAAAATGTAGGCACTATTCAATACTGCAGTCAGTGTGGGGAGAGGGTCCTAAACTCCACCATCCCTGTCATCTCCTTTGTTTCCTGACAGCTTTAGGTGAAAAATAATAAAGACTGTCCACACATAAGCCTCACAAATTCTTGAGAAGAAAATGATTAATCTTAGAAAGGTTGTCTGCATTTGCATGCAAAAGAAAAGAAAAAAGATAGGATTCTAAATTCATGCTTAGAAAGTAAATGGTCAGGATTGAGCTGCTTGTAATCAGGAATTAGAATGACAATCATACTAGGTCTGAAATTCACTGCAGCAATGTAGTGCATTAATAGCTCTAGTGATGCCTGAGAAAATGTCACAGATAACTATGTTAGTAACTAATTAAGCAATGAAGTGATAACTGTGGCAAACCTATAAAAACACCTGATTTTCTCTAATGAAACTTCCTTAGCATGTCACATACTCCGAAAATCAGGTTTGCAAACACAGCAAGCGAAAGTGCTTTCTGGTTTCTAGCTGTCACTGAGTAATGCAGAAACACAAAGGGTTACTTGCAAGTCCCTTTTACTAACACAATGGTCAGCAGAAGGACTATTAGGAAAGCCCGCAAACAGTCCCTTAGAGAAACAAATAAAAGCCATTCTGTGTATACAAAGTACTTTCAGTTGGATAAAACATTTCATGGGTCATGATCAATGTNACACAAAGGGTTACTTGCAAGTCCCTTTTACTAACACAATGGTCAGCAGAAGGACTATTAGGAAAGCCCGCAAACAGTCCCTTAGAGAAACAAATAAAAGCCATTCTGTGTATACAAAGTACTTTCAGTTGGATAAAACATTTCATGGGTTTCATATCCAGATAAATTTAGATTAGCAGCTGTACTCCTTTACAAAGGTGGGTGAAAAAAGGCTCCTTGTTCAATGGACCTTCCAAAGGCTGGGTGTCTCAAAAAGCCTCTAAAACAGCTTTCCTTTTCTTCCCCTCCAGAAATCAATATGCTTTAAAACGTTTTACCTACAAGAGCTATTGCACTTCAAAAAAAAAAAAATGTATTAAATGCTGGACCGTTTCCCAAAATATGTTTTAATTTATCTCTCCAAATGCAAAGTTATTATATGCAAAGATACTACAACCCAACATTAAATGTTTTAAGCATACAGTGGATTCATTTTGATTTTTGGTATCCAGAACCCAAACAAAATATCTTTCTTTAACACACTTCATGGGAGGTAGGAAGGAGCAAGAAGCCACAACATTAACCCTACTGACATTCTTTGTGCTATCCAGCTGGTAAAAGATTTATGTGGTACTTCAGTGTTCTGCTGACTTTGCTTCATAGTGAACGTTCATGTATAGCAACTTCACAAGTAAAATCAATGTAAAACATTCAGATCTCACTTTGTTAGTCTGTTAATACAAAGCTCTTCTTTGCAGCAACACCTTAGCAGAGCAGTATCTATATGTTTTGTTATGTTGAATGCTATTTTAATAATCTTAACACAAGGCGTACATGATAAAGTTGTTATCACAATGTACTAAAGCATTTCATCCTGCTTCTGTTCTAAAAATAAATGAGAATAATGATTTTCAAGCAAACCTAATTCTGAATGCAACAAGAAATATTGAGATTTGGCCCAAAATCTTCACAAAGTCATTAAAATCAGTGGGTTCTGAGTTAGTGCACCAGGGTCCAGCAACAGCCAAGGATTAAGATGAACCTTGTGTTAAAGCCCAGTAACAAAAGGAAGTTATATCTCTTAATCAGGATTTATAGCTTCTATGTCATTTATTATGGCTATATGCAACTTCTACATCTTCTGCTCTTCACTGTTGTCTCATTAACTCTTACACATCCACTGAACATAATGGGTGACACAAGCCATGATCAAAGCTTGTAGTAACCTATTCAAGATTACTTATAAGGTACACAAACTGATATAAAGAAGTTCTGGGCAAAATATGGTGGGGTTCAACATCATTCAACAGTTATTTAAATAAGTCTCAGAATGTAAATTCTAAACTGTCAAAACTGTATACACAAAGTAGGATTTATTTACTCATATCAAGACAGCACTGAAAGGAATAGCAAAAGCTTGCCTAGGCCATTCCTCCCTCTCCATGGCAAGAACAGACACAGATCTCTTGAGCTGTTAGCCTATGCCACATCCCTGGAAAACTCGTCCAGGTGCTAGTCAAAGTGAGAGATGAGGGCCAGTGGTGTTAGCAGACACTGTGGGCAGGATGCATCTCACATTTGCAATTTTCCACCTACAGGACAAGGCGCTACCCTTATGCCTTTTGCCTTCCTAATAGCTATTGGTATGGTCAGCATAAAGGTAAAGATTTCTCTTTGCTCTTCCGCCAGCACTCTGTCAAAGCTCTACTCCACAGCATCTGAGAGAGCAGAATTTATTTTTGCCTACATTGTTGAGAAGCCCTGAGTCAGCTCTGCTAAAATGATCCGTCATGATGAAAAATTTATGTCTTTTACTCTGCCTCACTCCCTCCCTTTTAATATCCTTCCCTTTTCCCTACAGTGTTCTTCCCAATTGGATTTGGCAACCTCCCCAATTCCTGTTTAACATTCTCCATCATCATTTTTAAAATGAATGTATCATGCCTCTATTTCAAGACCTCCATCCTGGTTTTAGACTGATGGTTTTTAAAGGGTGAGACAAACCCTAAATACTTTAAATCAATAGTGTTCTTTAAGGGTTGCTTTAATTACTTAGACAACGCACCTATGCATTTTTCAGGAGCAAAGTCACAACTTATGGAAGGAATGAATTATACAAGGTAACACCCTCATCTTTGAAGTGCTGTGAACATCTAGAGATGTTGGAATGTGCATAGTCAAATAAAAGTAGCCAGCAAAGCACAAAAATTGGCTCTGAAATAAGAAAGCAAATCAAATAATACTCTTTCCAGCTGCCTGCAAATTACTATTATCTGCACTCACAACGGGGTTCGAGCCCCTTATGGTTGAAAATCAGCAGCATGGATAAGAGAACAGAGCTTTCCATTAGTGGTGCCTGTACCAGCCACCTGTACCAAGCAAGAGCTCCAGTGGAGCAGAGAAGGCAAGGGAATGAAAGGGTCAGCCAACCAGGCTACTTGCTGGCACACTAAACCAGCCCTAAGTAAGTCAGGGAAAAAAACACTGCTGAGTTTACTCCAGAATTTTGTGGGCTTAATTTACAAGGAAATTTTCCTTCCCAGAAAAAGTCACAGCTAAAAGAAATATTTAATGTAAATTGTTTGTACCAGCACTGTATTTTAAAAACAACTTCAGAAAAACCAGATACATTTTCTTCAATTTGCCTGGAGATTTCTCGGATTTCATTTTGATCTCTGTACTCTTCCCTTGCATTGGTTTATAAATACTTTGTCTGTGATCTCTGAATGTTTCCGTCACATCAGCAAGCGAAAGAGCAGAACTGACCTAGATACTAACACACTTTTACATCTTATTATTATTCATTTTTTTTTTTGTATGTTACTTGTGTATAGGTGGCACAGAATCTGTAGGAGGTTGCTATTCACTCATTGCCTTTGGAATAGGGGAATGCTGCAACTGTGATCAAGGGATGCCAGATCACTGCCTGCGCCTGCCTACATTCAGCTGGAAGACAGCCCTCTGGGGTGGCACTGCAACTAGTAGGAGTTGAAACAACCCTTCAGGTTTCTGTTTGTTTCCTAAAACTGTACCAGCCATTGTCAAGATGTAGTCAAACTACCTGGATTATTTGAAGGTATGTGCAGTTACTAAAAGCCAGTGGGGTACAGATTGCAAAGGAATACATCAGATTCCAAACCCGTCCCTTGTGAAACTTCAGATTTCTGTATACGCTATTAACAGCTTGTCTATATTAGCAGAAACATTTCAAATTTGGATTAATACTTTCCTTCCTAAAAATATGTACAGAACCTTTAATGAAGAACTAGAATTAGGTCAAGGATAGAAATTCCAAATACATCATAACAAAGTAGCTATCTGCAGGTAACAGAGCCAGGAGCTGCCTGTCCACCTTCTGGACAGCAGAGAACAGCTTTCAGGGGACTGTGCAGAGGTGGCTCACAATCAGAGCTGCTGAGGTAACTGGAACCAAGACAGCATGCAAGGACCCACCCACAAAAACATTGTGAACAAAGTCAAGTTTACAGAACCTTATTTTTTTTACTGTATTTGACCAGACCCCAGGTATTTCAAGAGAAGCATCTTAAAATACATTATACCTCAATTCAGTAATAAGAAAACTAGTCCTGTTCAGGTTGTTCTTGTTCAGGTAAGAACAACCAGGTGAGAGGAGCATGGAGCATCCTGCAAGTAGAACCAATAGATATATTCAGTATGCTGAATATCCAAGTAGATACTATGATCCAGTGGTAACCTGAACTTCACATATAATATGTAATGTCTCGCAGCAGAGTTAGGGTTGAACATCAAAATCTCATTTCTGATAACTGATCTGTGAAATGCTTGTTGACAGTAGAAGATTTTCAAAGAACAAATCTTATCAAAGGAAATTTCAGCAAACAAGCTATGATGTTTAATGAAGCATAAGTTATATTTTATATCTCTACTCACTGGTCTAGTATTTCAGAAAACACTGTTAACAATAGGAGAAAACCCTTTTTTTTATAGAAAGTAGTGTATTTTGTCTTCATGTACTCATTGAAGAAGGCAATAACATTTCTAGAAAAGCAAGTTTTAAGTTTTTCATTTTTTATTCAATTCGACACTTTTAAAAGAAAGAACATCTCTTTAAGTGGAAATTTTGTCTGTAAACCGTGTATTTTATCAAAACAGTTTCTTTCTTAAATAACATTACAAATATTTCTGACAACTGGAAAATATGCCAATTATATTCATGTTACAAATTATGAAACTTCAGCTGTTTAGAGTAATGGAGACTGAATACTGAGTAGATGCATTGCCGACACCTTGGAAAGTCAGTATGTTTTCATTCTGGAAATAACCTAGATCTCACTGGATTTTCTTGGACACATGCAATAATGCAAAAAAGAATCCAATGATGGTAAACTGACTTTTAAAATATGTGTTTACCAATACCCAAACAATGCAGTCAGAACGATGTTTATTTACAGTATAGAGTTTTGTAACTGTAACTGGAAATTAATGACATATTTAGGTGGCTTGAGTCAGCCAAAGAGGCAACCAAGTCAGTGAAGCTGTCAGCAGGAATGCCTTCGCAACCCAATGGGTTGTAGTACATACATACGTATGTGTACATACAGTCTGCAAGGTAAAACTGTACACCTGGAATATGTACACCTGTACATCTTGGAATATGATGATGAAATGTTTGCAAGGATTGAAAAATAATAATTTACACTTAGAATTTACATTCTTTTAATACCACAGTTCTGGGGGAAAGTAACACTCTACTTACTACTGACTAGAATGAGGTAAGGTACTGATATACAAGTCTTATGAGTCTTTCTTGTGTGCTTTTACCTTTTTAAAGAGTCATTTCTACCCAAAAATTAGGGAAAAAAAAATCATCTCTTTCTTCTGTTTTTTCCCCATCTCATTTTTCCTTCTCACCACACCCTTTAGTGGTGTGTTTCTACACTGCTTCTCTTTGGGCAGCTCTTCCTCCCAGCCCTTTCATGTTCGTTCCCATGCCAAATAAGCACGCACAACCTCTGGTTTATGCTGGCACTCTTCTCTCACTACTGGATCATCATCAGAATTTGAAATACAAAGAGTTATAAAACAAGATATATGTATGTTATTAGAGTTAAGATATAACTCCACTCATTCATAGTAGTAAATACGTTGTTACATAGAACCATGGAATAGTTCGGGTTGGAAAGGACCTTAAGATCATCCAGTTCCAACCTCCCTGCCATAAGCAGGGACACCTCACACTAAACCATGTCACCCAAGGCTTCATCCAACCTGGCCTTGAACACCGCCAGGGATGGAGCACTCACAACCTCCCTGGACAACCCATTCCAGTACCTCACCACCATCACAGGAAAGAATTTCTTCTTTATATCCAATCTAAACCTCTCCTGTTTAAGT
>NDXB01020209.1:21664-50458 GCA_002631895.1 Agapornis roseicollis | reverse complement strand
TTGGAACTGGATGATCTTAAGGTCCTTTCCAACCCAAACTATTCTATGATTCTATGATGGCAGTGGCAGCCAGGGGCTCACGTGTGAAGCACACTCCCTAGCTTAGAATCCAGTACTTCTGCTCTACTTCTAGGCAGCTTCTAACAAAAGAAGGAGCATCAAATTCCAACCCTATGCACCAAAGAGGAGAGAAGGAAAGGGAGACCTCCATGGGACTGTAATATGAATGGATGTGTTCAGCTTAAGTATATGAATGCCAGTGAACTTAAAGAGGCTATGATGCAAGTTTCTTCTTGGTGTATGATAAGAGTTTGTCATCATTCTCCAGAGCTATGCTATTGCACAAGGGCTGCAATACTGGAATTTTCTCTCACGCATATTTATCCAGGAATCCCCAGGACAGCTCAATGTTCTTATCTGCGTTTAAAAAAAGGATTAGAACACTAAATAGGTATTATTTTAGGTCTGTTCTGTGTTGATTTCATTTACATCCCAGTCTGTTTGCAACAAGGTGCAGGATGATATCTGAAAATTCACCTCAAGTTAGCAGTAACACACAAGTATGCATATGTATGTACATGAAAATACATTGAAAAAAATGTATAAACAGAGACTCAAATCTTATATATTCCCCAAACGAAATCACAGGACAATTGGCAATTTCTAACCAGCATACCACTGTCACTTCCTGCCAGTGGCTTGCCTGTTAAGCTTATCACTTAATAGGCTTTATCTGCCTTTCTTCCTAGCAGTTTCAAGTTCAGTTTAAATTCATAGAGCTACTACAATAACTAGAAATGAGAGCTCTCACTTTTAAATGTAGCTCTAGCCTCAGATATCTGTTGCTTTCTAATGTTCTCATTTCTCCACTCTCCTGAGAAAAGCAGGAGAAAAGAAGGGGAAGAAATGCAACTGCCTGAGCACTGGAACTCATCAACCCTGACTTCCTGCAGGCTGCTGTCACGTCTGCTTGTGAGCACTGACAGCAGCTTGCCCTTTGACTGGCAAAGACTCTTTCCCAAGTCTCAGTTTGTGTACGGTTGTGTACTTTCTCAAGTCTCAAGTTGTGCTTCCTCTGTAGGAACTCTGATACCTGTGTGGATTTATCAGCTTCAGCTGAGTGAATTCAGCAGTTGCAAAGGAGCAGGAACAAAGATAAGCTCATAGGGGTCCAAGCATTCTGCTGGTTTTAATAGTCTTCAAGTAATAACGAGCACGTGTGATTAAAGCGTATTCCTTACTTTACAGTTTCCAACATTAATCTGAAACCTTAGCTTTCCCAGTGTCTACCTTCAGCCTCCTGTTCAGTGTTGACTTCAGGATAAGTGACAGGAGGAGGCCTAAAACTCAAGTGCAGCATTCAGCCTCAGATAAACGTTTATCATCTAAGGGAAAGTTCAGCATCTATTGGACTTCAAGACAAATTTAAACCATCAGTAACTGCTAGCACCCATTCAATTTGCTCACAGCCACCATCATGCACCAAGCCTTCCCTTGTCAGATCCATAGCAGTGGTACAATGTCCTTTATTAAAAACCCCAAATAATTAGAATTTGTAAACTTGGATTCTTATTTTTGCAAAGAACTGCGACTTAAAGAAAAGATGTATGTAAAATCTTACAGGAACAAAAGGGCTTAGGCAACCACTATTCAATATAAAGTGCCTTAGGAAAGCTCTCATCTAATGATTCCTCTTGAGTGCCATGCAGCATGAAACATAATCCATTTTCTATTCAATTATTTGCTATTTGCTCCCTTGCTGCTTTGTTGGAAGAGACACTTGATATTACAGTCTTTTCATGGGCTTCATTCTAAGCTCAACTGGAACTTGGAATTCAGCACAGGAGAAAGAGGGAATTCAATACACCAAAAAAGTGAAAGGGCCTGCTCACAGCTCACTGAGTCCGTGTTCAGAACAGAGCAAATACTGCTGCAGTGAACAAATGCTTAAGGTCTCTCAACAGTTTCCTTCATTTAGGGGAATAGTTTTTATTTTTGCTGTGTTGCAGTTGAAATAAAACTAACCTATGAACATGGAGGGAGGGACAAAGACTTAGATACAAATCACAGACTTTTACACGGCTACTGGCAAAAAATAAAGTATAACAAAAATTGGAGATATTGTTCCAATATTTTCCCAGACATTTTAGCTAGAGGTGGAAACACTCTCTAATTCTGCCAGCACCAGGACACCAGCTGATCCTCTTCACTTACCATTCCACAAACCACTGACACATCAGTCAAATCACAGCTCTTCAGTCTGGTTCTTCCTATGTAACAGCACCAGAGCAAACTCTGCTGAATGTGATTGGGTTCAAGATTAGCTAAGCAGGGACACTGCAAAAAAAGTCCAGAGGTAATATATGAAAGGAGCAAGGAGCTAAGGGGGGGGCATAGGAGGAAGCACGGAACAGATAAATATTTCATTTCACCTGTCAGGAGGCAAGGTGAGATACTTGCTCAGCCAGGCTAAGCAAGAGAAGTCACCACCTCTGTGGGATAGAGCCCTCCTACCTGATACATCTTTTCTGCTTCAGAGCAGGGATCTGCACTGGAAAAATAACAGGAGAAGTCGCTGTAAAACTTCATGTGTACCAAAGAGCAAATCAAGTGCCTTTCAGTCATCCCCAGTATGGGCAAGTGACACAGGATATGGTGCTTCAAATGCACCCAGAAGAAATACAGACATAAACTTTCAGTTTTCCTTAACAAAAATCAAAATACTTTCTGAACTTCAGCTTCATATTTTACAACCTGGATACCTTGTAGGTGGAAAGCCTAAAATGCAAATACATAGAATACTAAAATACAACTGGAAATCTCAGCACTTTCTGGTCATTCTGAGTACTTTTTATCTAGTTTCTCAAACTCTTTGGGGCTGGCAATCTTTTGCTGTACATTAAATCCTTATAATAAAAAGTGCAGGATTTCATCCATCTTTCTTTACAACTGTGTATTTCATATAATTTAAACAGCAAAACCACTCATCACCTCAGGTCATTGCAAAAGTTTTCAAGCATTAGACCAGGTTTATAGAAAAGCTTTCCTAAGCTGAGACTGTAATGAAGTATGAATGAAGTATATACAGTCTGTGGTCTAACTGTATTTTGTGTAGTTCTAACTACTGCCAAGTGGTTCAGGATAGCATTTCATTTTACATAAACTAGATTCTGTAAAGATACAAAGAGGTAAAGGTTTAAAAATCTTCTTACATGCAGACAAGCTTGCAACTGCATATACAGCTTGCTCAGCCAACCCCTGTATAGCAAATTGAATCTGTGAATGGCTGGCTGATCCATAAATACACCTTGTGCTAGTGTAAAAAGATGGTGCATGTGCAATTTGACATCTGCCCATGCAAAAGGTGCTATTTGCTGAGCTGAATGCTGGAAATACAAGAAGTAAACATTTTCCTGGTTACCTGAGATGCTGGCTCCTGAAAAGATGGCCCAAAGGCTATTTAGAGCTGCTTATCTCCAAAAGGATCTGATGCCTTAATGTTTCAGCTTTTCTATACCACCCTGTTTGTACACTCAGAAGCTCTAACTCATAGCTATGCCAAGGCATGTGATGATGATTTAAAAGTCAGCTTCCTCAGTTGCCTTTGCCCCTTATCAGAGGGGAACAGCTCACTTCTGGCAAAGTGGAAAGTAAGAAATAGGAATGCCTTCAGATGACCCCAGCAAGAGCTACTAGAGGTCAGGAATCACAGGCCTGAAGGGGTTCATTTGCTGTCTGGTGTTACACATGTGAACTGATTTAGTGGTTGCTCTGTATTGCCAACCAAGTCACCTTTCTATATTTTACACATTACTGTACGAAACATCAGCATGAGAAGCTCCATGTGAAATTTAACTGCACCTTAAATCTTCCTGGAGAAGCACCCCAACTCCCACTCAATAAGAGCACTGATTTTCCTCTCTCTGCTCAGCTCTTCTAGCAGGCCAATACATCTGAGTAGTTTGGAAGAGAGCCTGTGGTTCCTTCCTTGTGTTGAGGACTGGACAGCACTGCTTGGTCTGACATGTTCACACTCCACCTGCATTTCACATAGATGATCTATTCAGCTGCAGCAATTACTCTGCTGCCAGTCCAAACCCAAAAGAAATGAGGCTATGGTTTGGTTTCAATGTAAGTGGTGAACATTAAAAAAACCAACCCTGTGACAGTGCGCAGAAACACTATCCGTTCATCTAACCACAGGAAACCCCAAGAAATCAGCACTGAAAATATCCTGACATATTCTGGACAGACAAGTGCATTTTTCCAATAAAGTATTTGCATTTTTATATGCAAATATGTAAAATATTTGTATTTTGTGTTTCAAAATGGTTGAAAGGTAAATGACAGCTACCTCGTGGTTGGAAGCAAAGTTGAGTGTGCTTGGTGGGCCCAGACCAAGGACCCCAGCAGGCATCATAAGGCTGGTAACTTCCCTGGATTTGGACTTGACCCTTGATTGCTGGTAAGTGCTGACAGCATCATGATGTTTTATTCTCGTTTTTACTAATGCTATAATATAATTCACAGCCCTTCTCTAGCCCCAGCCTGGCATCCTCATATTTTTTCTCTCTAAACTCTCACTGATGTGATCCACCTGCACCTCTGTTTGCATCCAGGTGGCCTGAGAACTGCAACTGCCCACCCCGCGTGAGTCAGCAAGTGATCGGTTATGTACTGTGCTACTGCAGACTCCTGTTCCAAATATCCATGTAGTGATTGAGGTTAATTCCACTCTACCTATTCTAAAACATTCCTGTTTTTCTCTACAATGATACAGGAGAGGGAAAGATCCTCAGTGAGCCTATACCAGTGTAGTTCTTTAGGAGAAACCTTGCTACCAGGTAAGTATCTGACCACAGCAAGGGGTAGTACACCAAAGGGTAACAGGTCTGCAGCACCCTAAAATGAACGATGCTGCTGCAACCAGGAGAGACAAAAGGAAAAGCACCAAATGAAAAGAAGTATGGCAGGAAAGATGACTTCTTTGAGGGTTAAAGGCAGAGCCCATGCTAACGTTTCTGGAAAATCTTCTGCTGACGCTGCAACACCTTATTAAAAGACGCTCATCATTCTTGGTCTTACTGGTAAGATGAGCAAACAAATCTCTTTTTAAAGTAAGTAGCTTTCCTGCAGTCAGAACACAACCTGAGGCATGTTCTTCTGAAACTATTACAGCAGAGCCTAGGCCTCTCCTGCTCCTGCAGATTCACATTCTGCCCATCATCTGCCACTATAGAAAAAAGGAACTTGTTGGGATTTTTAATAAAACACGGACTTACAGGCTTGTTAAAGTCCTCTTAAATGAACACTTACTTGATCTCGGAATGTATTTTACAAGGACAATATCTAGGAAAATATTTTTCCAGTATCTCCCAGTGACTGGGAAACTTCAAAACAAACGTACTGAAGCCCCAGAGTGCCAGCAGTTGTCCAAGTTAATGATTTTTGCCTTCAACAGCTTCTAAGGAAGAAACTCACTTCTGCTTGTTATTTTGGATCAGAGATGTCTCTGTCTCTCATTAAGGGTGGCTGTTACTGCATTCCTATTAATCTCTTTCCATACACCACTGCCAACATGAATCCTTCATTCCTTTTCCCAGTCCTCTTTTCCGCTGTATTTCACATTCATGAGGGCTCTTGCTTGGGCATTAAACCTGGACACAACACAAACAGACAGAATTGTTCTCTAGATATTCTTTTCTTCTTTTTAAATTAGAGTTATTAAAGCAGATGAATATCATGTAGAAAAAGTGTCCTAAAATAAAACCTGCGACATCAGCCTCACAGGGAAGGAAGGCCTAAAAACGTCATATACATGGAAAAAGGCTGAGTTCAAGCATTATCTTCTTAACCTCCAAAATCAGAAATCAGTGGGACACAGATCTGTTAGAACACTAGGCCTGTGATGCTCACAGAGCTGCACATCTCATGATAAACTCACGTACAGCACAACTGATGAGCCCAGGTTTCCTGTGGTTGTGATTCCTGTGTTTATCTTCCAGACTATGGCTGCATCTCATGGATAAGGAGTAGGCTTCAAGGGGAGCACTATGCTGAAATCTTCCTGCAGCCCTACTTTGTATATATATATATATATATATAAATTTTACTTACAGATTTAGTTTAATCTCTTATCTGAGCAACAAAACAACCTTCTTTAAAGAAACTGCTGAATGAAAAATGGTGTGGTTGCCTAATGCAGATGCAGACACAGGTTTTAGAAGGCCTCTACCTGCATTCAGGAGCGTACTGCTAATTTTAAAGATATTTCAGTATTTAGTAGTATCCCTCACTCTATGTCCTGACTGTCCAGTGTAGTTTATAATGGGAATACAGAAAACCACAATCTTGGTTTACTATTTCAAACTGATTTATCTCCCTTGCAAGAATTACAATAAGAAGCCTGCTTTTCCTCCAAACTCATTAAGAAAATAGCTGAATTACTGGTCACCTCTAAAGAAATCTGTCATTTGGGATTTTTTGCTTTCAAGTGCTATGGGGAAGAGCACAGGAATTAGCTCGACTGTCTGCTACCTGGTATGGCATGTGCTGCTTTTCTCCTGAACTGCTGTGTTTTGCCTGTGTAGCTGAATAATAGATAAGAGAAACCACTGTCCACTTCATTTAGCTGTTCACTGCTGGGGGAGAAGACTGATGAAGAGGAGCGCCTCTACATGTCTACCTCTCGTACTCCACAAATGACTCCACAGGATGATACCCACGGCTTTGCCTTCCCTCACATTTCTTCTGTATTTAGCACCCAACAAACTATCATGTTCACAAAACCTGTGCATCAGGTTCTCTTGGTACAAGATAAGAACAACTGCTTTCATGCACTATGCCTGTGGGTTTGGGCCTTCTTGCATTACCACAGCAGTGCAATGAGGCCAGATCTTGCTTATGAAAAAAACCAAGAGCCATAAGGAATTTGAGAACTAAAGTCTTAAAGAAGTTGGGAGACTTGCGCTTTCTCATTACTTTCCTGAAGGTTTGTCCTGATGCTTTCCTCCATGGAAGAATACACAGTACTTTCAGCAGACAGACTGAAGATGTAGTGCAGCTCACTTAGAAAAAAACCAACCACCACCACCAGTGGAAGCCTCCTAATAGAATGCTGCTATGAAGATTTCTTCCTGGTTTTCCCCATTGATTCTGAAGTCCTGATTGGAGTTACTTCTCCAGGTAGCAAAGCCAAGCCACACTCAGTTTTGTCAGCTCCAATCTATCCAATAAACTCACTTTTCCATGGGAGAAATCAAGGCCTTTTAAGAGAGAAAACAATTTGATTTTTTTACTGCACACACATGCACAACCTATCAATAACCTTAACAAAACCAAAGATGCTCCCTCACACGCACTGCTTGTGTGAATGGCTGGTCTCAGTTCTTCCAGACAACCATCAGTTTCAGGGCAACTGCATGAATCTGACCAGGAAATGAACTTAGGATCCAAGACTGAGTTTTTGCTTCTGTTTCTGAGCTATTTAAACAAATTAAAATACTTCTTTTTTGAGCCACAAAGTGCTTTCCCATTCTTTCCCCATCTTGACATAGAAATAATAGTTGCTTCCAGATCCTGAAGAGGAGGAGAAAAATGCCCTTTGGTCTTTCATCTAGTGGTCTATGTGCAGGTTTGGTTTTCCCATTGGGGTTTTTGTCCAGTCTCAGGCATGTACTATCTCAGCAGACCACCACAGCATAGACAGAAACACCAGTTCTTTACTACCTCACTGTTGATGTTGGCTGTCAAGCTACCATGAAACCAGCTCCCCAGGAAAGTCTAATATTTGAACTTTCTGCTCTTCCTTCATTAGACAGCAGGAAATGAAGGTTAGCTTTGTAAGAAAAGACTGAGCTAAAACCTAGATGGGGGCTGGGAAATGCTACAATGAACCAGATCTATATGAAGATTCTCAAACAATGCCTACATCTTTACCATGTTTTGGTAAAGGAATGATTCTCTGCATGATTCTATGACTCCCCAACACATAAGAGCTCAAGACAAAAAGGAGGCAATTAACTCATGTTCAACAGAAATCTACTTTAGCATATCAAAGATCACAGAATCACAGATCCATAAACTGAAATTTAACCACATCTAAGTGAAGTGATACACTATTATTCAGCCTCATGACCACTGTGGATAGAGGTGCTGACAAGACTATGGCTCTCATGTGCAAGCTACCATTTTAAACATATGACAGGAGACAATCCTGCAAAATTGTCTGGTAAAACATATGAAAAGAAGGAAAATGGAATTAGATGTACACACATTAGATGTTAGGTGCTGAGGCACTGGAATGGGTTGCCCAGGGAGATTGTGAGTGCTCCATCCCTGGCAGTGTTCAAGGCCAGGTTGGATGAAGAATTGGATGGCACGGTTTAGTGTGAGGTGTCCCTGCTTATGGCAGGGGGGTTGGAACTGGATGATCTTAAGGTCCTTTCCAACCCGAACTATTCTATGATTCTATGATTCTATNTGGCACGGTTTAGTGTGAGGTGTCCCTGCTTATGGCAGGGGGGTTGGAACTGGATGATCTTAAGGTCCTTTCCAACCCGAACTATTCTATGATTCTATGATTCTGATCTCACCTAGGGTTGGGTAGTTTGCACAGGAGCCCAAATCACACTCCATGTCTGTTTTTCCAGCTCCTCTTCCTCCAGAAAGCTGTCTTGTCAGTAGGGAAAATTAACACTTGATGGGTTTTTTTGGGAACAGCTATTGAAAGCTCATGTAGAAAGGCCACTTAATAAAAGAAAATTACATCCAGGTCAAGATACATTTCCAGACACTCACAGGCAGCTCATTCTCTGCAACTACTGACAAAGTACTGACAGTGCAGGTCTCAGGAGGAACTGAGGACATCAACAGTAGAAGCAGCACTTCCATGACTGACATTTCACATCCATGCAGCATCACACCATCTGAAGGAAAGTGACCCCTAATGGGTCACACCAAGTGCCAAAGTGATGTGATGCCCACATAAACTCACAGTGAAGGAAGGCACCATGGATGCGTTCTTGTTCCTCCTGAAAGCAGACCTCCAAACCACAGATAACGGCAAGAGGAACAATGCTGTGAGGGACCATCACTGTAAAGCTCTGGAGAGGAAAACAGCTGCTCTTCCTGACTGAAATGACCTGACTTAATAAAGGCAGCGGCACTCAGCTTCTTTGGGGTGTTGCATGACAGGGAGTTGGGGCTGCCCCATCCCTGGCAGTGTTCAAGGCCAGCTTGGACAGGGCTTGGTGCAACCTGGTCTAGTGGAAGGTATCCCTGTCCATGGCAGGGGACTGGCACTGGGTGAGCTTTAAGGTCCTTCCCAACGTAACCCAGACTATGATACAGAGATAATTACACTTGCAAAGGGCCTTTTGAATCCCTGGACAGATTCCAGCTCCGTTACCATACTCCCCTGCTCTGCCTGGACATCCCACTACAATTCGTAGGATGAATCACATACACAGAGTGACTAAAATGCCAAACTCAGAGAAAATTCTGCTCTAAAAATCAACATTTTGATTGCTCATACTAACAAATCCAGATGTTACTCTCAGTTCTGATCCCTGCTGTGTATACTATCTTTCTGTTAGTGTTTCAACTGTGGTTTACTACTTGGAACTGGGAAGTGGCTCATTCCAAAGAATGTAGTCTTAAATGAAGGCTCTGAATTTTAAGTGGATGCTTCTGTTTGGAAAGCAAAGCTTCAGCAAATAAGGCAAATCCCATAATGGAGAATCATTTATCCAATGGCCACATTGATCAGACTGCAGCAGGCAGGAGTAGCACAGCTGAAAATATTCCCAACACAGAGTAAATATGAATCATCCTTGGTCTTCTTGACATTGTGGCTTGGTCCTGGAGCCAGCTAATAAACCCAAGGGCTGGGAATGCATTATCCAAACCCTGACCCTAGCTAAATATAATTAGTGTAACAATACATATTGGAAAGAGATTTAATTTAAAACAGTTTTGCATTAAGATAAAGAGAAATTCCTAGTTTGTAAAGTATTTACTCTATAAGGAATGGACTTTGCTTTCTCAAAGGCACTGTAATTATCAGCTTCAAGCAGCTTTTTTCATGGAAAGATGATCCTATTTAACTTACTTGCCATCATGCTGCATTCAAACACAGTAATCTAAAGACATTATGACAGGGCATGTTTGTTCCTTCCTGTATTTATGCACATCACTTGATTCAATCCCTTCAAAAAACAACCATTTTTTAGGACAGCATTTCCAGGATGAGATATAATTGAAGAACTCCCTCCATCAATTCATTATGGTTTAACAAATGTATAGCTTCTGTATAGAACAGTAGTTACAGAAAATGCAACAAACCTTGGCTGGGCTTTTCTAGCTAGCTTTAACGTGTCGAAGTTTTGTCAAGCAACTGCACTAGTAAAAAGGGACTTGTTTAAAGCCTTTATAAAAGCCACTTAAAATAAGCTCAACTTGAAATGTTTAAAGCTGCATTCTGATCTCACTGACACAATTTCACATCACTTTAACCCCATTAAACTTGTGACAGTTATTTCATTGGTATGAAGAGATTGCACCCACCTTTTTATTCAGTTTGAGTTTCACATTCCATGCTCTGGCTGGTTTGTTCCTGGATCCAAGTCGTCTTGGAGAGGGGCAGAATCTAGAATAAGCAAAAGGAAGAGGTGGGTGCTCAGTCTGCGAAAGCACACATGCAACTGACTCAATTACCCTGGAAAGGACAGAAGATGGGGTTAGAAAAAGCAACAAGATGATCGGTAGTTGTACCCCTTCTCCGAAGGCAGTGTCCAGACCACCTGAATAATATATAGAGAAACCATTCCCACATCAAGTCAAAGTGAAACACAAACCAGTAACATTTGCAGAGTAGAAGAACAAAACACGCAGAATGCCACAAAGAAATAAACCGCAGCAGGATGCACTGATACCAGTTAAACCTTCCACTGTAAAATGAATTCATCAGTCCATACCGGAACAAGAGGTCTTCTACTTCCACCACAAAGGACAGAAAGTACAAAGCAGCAGCAAGAAACTTGCTGCTTAATGTTCTGCACAGAATGAGCAAACCTGACTTGTCAAGTAGTAAAGATAACTTCTTTCTTCAGAAAATAAGACACACAGCTTCCATGTTCAGTTTTGAATTGAACAAGTGCTCTATCCAACAGTTCTACACAGAAAGTCTCCTGACTTTGCAAGTGTGTGCCTGGTTTCAAAAGGATTAGTTATCCAGCTTTTATATGCAGCTCTTTACTGATCTCAGAATCACAATAAATCAACAGATGGATGTCATCAATGTATGTGCTCTGTAAAATGTCATAAAGCAGAGCAGAAAAACCCTAGCTAATTCTGCAAGGAAGGGGGTGCCAGAGGACTAATGCCAGGGGCATGGTTACAGTACATTGGGAATTGGTTCCAGGGCACCATTCCAATTCCAAATGAGCATCACCATAATTGTTATATAACATATCGCCATTATAATTGCTTATTGGTGTCAGAAATACTGAGAAAGAACTGGAGGTGAAGTCTGCATACCATCCTCTAACAAATTGGGGGTGGAAGGGGGGGGAAGGGCAATAGCAAGGAGCATGTGAGAATCACAGCTTTAGTGCTGTGAAGGAAGGGACTGGTTTGATTTACAACTAGAGGACTTATTGCCACATCTGGCTAGGCTAGGGAATTTTATAGGGAAGGAAAAGCCACTTGATGCTTTTATAATTAAAGCAGACAATATCTAGGTAGTTCACACAAAATGAATATTTTCTTTGGAAACATTTACCTAAAACTTTGTGCTAGGAACAGTGGGGATATGGCATTCAAAATTACAACACAGATTGCTTTGAGCTTTCATTTCTAGGCTTTTCATCATCCTGAATGGTTCACAGCAGAGGCTAGGATATAACTTCTAATTCCCACTGCTCACCTGTACGAAATTATTGCAGGTAGAGAAGTGGGATTTTTTTTCTCAGAAGGAGTAATGAGACTAAAGATTTCTGAGAGATGGTGTCTATGGAGGCCAGTTTACTGAAGGAATATGAAATGTTTCATGTATTTGATAATTGCATCTTAGAGCTGAAGATGTGAGTAACACAGCAAGGGCTGTACCTCCAGGGGCAGTCAGAAAATCCAGGCTGAACTAGCCCTAATGGAATTCTTTTTTTTACTCTGTCCTCTCAAATGAACTAGATTGAACAACCACGTTTTCTGATCACTGCTAATCTAATGAGCCATTTGGTGCTTTATTCTCATGGAATGGTGTATCCTGGAGCAAATCGATTGGGATTACTGGGAAGAGTATTACAGAACCATAGAATCCTAAAATTGCTTGTGTTGGAAGTCACCTTAAAGCTCATCCAGTTCCAAGGCCCTGCCACAGACAGGGACACCTTTCACTAGACCAGGTTGCTCCAAGCCCCGTCCAACCTGGCCTTGAACACTGCCAGGGATGGGGCATATAACCATGACAAGGTAAGTAAGCATTTAATTCCTTTAAATTCAGCTGGTTTTTTTATTATTCCTTTGAATACCTAATTACCTTATTTCCAAAAGCAATGTTGCGTTCTCCTGGAGAATTCCTGTCTATTTGTCCTTAAAAAGAAGCCACTCAAAGAACATATTAAAACCACTTTTCTTTACAGAAAGGAACCTGTGAGCCCTGTTTCATCATTGGAAAGCTAAGCATGTCTTTTCTGCAAGCAATAAGAATGAGAATTCATGCCACCACTTCAGACATAGCGAACTGTCGTGGTTTAAGCCCAGTCGGTAACTCAGAACCACGCAGCCACTTGCTCACTCTTCCCCTGCTTCTCCTGCCCCGCTCCCAGAGGGATGGGGAGAAGAATCAAAAGGATGTAACTCCCACAGGCTGGGATAAGAGCAGTCCAGTAACTAAGGTATAACACAAACCACTGCTGCTGCCACCAGTAATAATAGTGATAAGGGAAGTAACAAGGGGAGAGAATACAGAACTAAAACGGGAAAGGAAATAAAGCCCAATAAGCACAAGTGATGCACAATACAATTGCTCACCACCTGCTGGCTGATTCCCAACCTGACCCGAGCAGCGATCTCAGCCTTCCGGGTAACTGGCCCCAGTTTATATACTGGACATGACGTGCTGTGGTATGGAACACCCCTTTAACTAGTTCGGGCCAGGTGTCCTGTCTCTGCTTCCTCCTGGCTTCTTGTGCCCCTTCTNCGCAGCAGCAAGGGGTCCCTTCCGGGTGACTCCCCCCAATTTCTATACTGGGCATGATGTGCTGTGGTATGGAATGGTTTGGGTCAGGTTTCCTGACTCTGCTTCCTCCTGGCTTCTTGTGCCCCTTCTCACTGGCAGAGCATGAGACTGAAAAGTCCTTGATCAGGGTAAGCATTACTTAGCAGCAACTAAAAACGTCCATGTGTTATCAGCATTGCTCTTAGACTGAAGTAAAAAATACAGCACTGCACCAGCTACTAAGGAGAAAATTAACCATTACAGCCAAACCCAGGACAGTCACTCAAACATCATATGAGCAAGGGGTCCTCAGAAGCAGCGCTGGACCAGCCTTATAGTGGTGCTTCTGATGCTGACAGAGGTGTTGCGCACTCTAAAGAACCTGAAACCAAACTACTTTAACCTGAAACCACAGCACTCATCAGCAGCATTGACTGTTTAGCCAAGACTCTGTGTTTTATCTGGACAGATGCTGGTCCTTAAAATTCTGCAGGTTTTGGGAAAAATTCCAGATCAGCTGAAGTAGTTTGAGCTGTAATTTAGACAGAATTCATGCTTCTACTTACTACAATTCACTATAATAGGCCTCTGAAGACTTTCCATTTTTGGCTAGGTTGTTTTAATAAGGTTGAATCTGTATGCGTTCCACCTTAAGATATTTTAAATATGCTGTACAGAAATCTTATTAATCTTCAGGAAAAAATGAGCATTTATTTAAAACAGCAAGCGAAAAACCCCTGTACTAATACAATGAAAAAGAGAACAAATGAAGAAGGCTAAGGACTGTCCTAGCAAAGATTTCTTTTACATCTTGTCAAAGTGCCATCTGTTTCTGCTGGATGTTTCTACTAGAATGATGGGGAGCTGTGCTGAAATGATACAACTGGATTTTAGTCTGGATATATTGTGTATTGACCAAAAGCATTCAGGGAGGAATTTGTCCAAACATTTGACTGACAATAAATCTTGAAAGGCTTGGCTAAGGAGGAATGTATTTGGAAGACAAAGCTTGCATCAGATACTGACTTCTGTGAAGGTCCATGGCAGAGAAGTCTGGGTTTTAGTAACGGTTTCAGAAGGGGGAAGTACTGTAATAGGTTGGAAAGCTCCATTTATTCCACCTTCTTACTGTCTGCTGGGTACAAAAATAGAGCACCACAAAAAATCACAGCATAACTGAGGCTGGAAGGAGCCCCTGGAGATCTCTAGTCCAACCCAGAGCAGGGTCAACTAGAGTCAGTCTCTCAGCACGTTGTCCAGTTTGGTTACAACTAGATTAACGAAAAAGTTAAGACCCAATTCCACTGTTCGTATGTTAAATAACACAGAAAATCGATGTGATTGCTCTCATACACATTTCTTCAGTTTGAGGAAAGCAAGGGAAAGCTGCAAGCTTAAAATCTGAAACTGCAGCACTAAAAATCATTCCAGTATTAACACCTGAATTTTCTTCCTTCCCTAGGAAGGCAGTATAAGAACAGAAAATCGCAAGGGAACAGAGTGAAACATGGAAAAGGCAGAGATATTTACTCAGAACACAAGAATCTAAACACAAAGATGAAAAGAAAAAGTTAACAGAAAAATTGAGACAGAGACAACTGACATTCTACTGAGAATGTTAAAAGTGAACATATTCAAAGTCTCTGAACAGCCCCTCCAGCACAACCTATGAATCTTGGGAAGGATTTTCTGAAGTCTTCAACATTTGACTTCGTTCACATTCCACTAAAGCAGACATCACCCCAGTAACTCCACGCCAAAAGAAACTGAAGAAGGCAGAATGAGTTTAGGTGCTCCTGTGCCATCATGGCTGAAGAGTGAAACACAGGAATACTTTTCTCAGGGTCTGTTTATGGCAATATTAGACTGCTGCAAGACTGGACTATAAATGCAATAGTGGGCTTCCTTCATTCTCATTGAACTGGAAAAGGCTTTCTTGCTCTTAGAGATATACTATATTGTGTTTAGCTGCAATTGAATCCTGAGTGAATGGAACATCTAATGAAAAATTCATGTCGTTCAAATTGGATGTCACTCAAAACCCTTCACAACACTGTCACAATTTCCACTAACGAAGCAGCTCTGATCTTTCAGGAATAAAAGGGTTGTACATGCAAGAGTGTGTGAAATCACAAGGCAATTGGAGGCTCTGATAGAGCAGCAGAAGGAGCTTGGCAGTGCTGTAGTTATTTCTGTAAAGGATTACGGTGTTCATGAGGTCTGATGATTCACTCTCCTACCTAACTTAGGGTAACTCTTCCACAAGTTCACCTCCAATCAAATACACTCGGGGCTATATATTAACGTACTAAACTACTCAGAGAAGAGAGAGACATTTCTGTCAATTTTGATTTTACACCATCCAAGAGCAGATTCCAGCCCGCTCTCACTGACACTGTGTTTTGGGGTCCCCCCACACTCACTGGCATGATCATTTCAGAAATCCTTGCCTTAGCTCTGCAAAACTAGATCAGATACTGCTTGTTAAGGTTTAACAGAACAGTGCTTTGAGCAATTCCCATTCTCTTTTTCCCCTCCAAGACACTCCTGTTTCCTGATGCACACTAACAGTGACTCTGATGGCCTCAATTCAGCAAACTTTAATCTGTTCTGGGGTTTGGCTTTGTTCTTTTATTTTTTTCAAATCAACCAAGGTCAATTTCACTGCACAAGCATTGGTAAAGCAGCATTCACATTTCCATAAACCAAAGGGACGCTGCCCCAGCCACTCACAGGACAAAGACAGCCACAATCAACACAAGAGCAACAAGGGACAGAGCTGCTGAAGCACCTTTGCTGCTCCTGCCTCTTTCCTTTACAAAGTCATTGGTTTTCTCTCCTTTTTGTGGCTACCAATGATTTCTTCTCTTAAGTTACCCATTTAAAAGAGATGTCCCAACCCCCATCAAGTCAGAACAAAGGGAAGCAGTGGCAGCCCCACAGGATTTTTCTTCCCACAAAAAATGCGCAAACCAGAGCATGTAAGGGCTGCAAGCCAACTCCTGTGCAGAGCCCAGGAAGATGCCAATAGTGGTTTTTCTTTGTAAGCACAGGTCAAAGCCTGAGGATAGAAAAGTGACGAAGTTTAAGGTGTTCTTATGTCCTACACATGACATAAATGTTTTGCCACATGCAAAGGGCTTTCTGTCCTGAGGTATGTCTATGCATCTCCTACAGCAGCTGTATGCAGATGTCACATGTCTCATCTGCAACTCCCATCGCACTAATAACACAAAATCGCTTACATTAATCAATTTGTACACTTGATTAACAGAAACTCAGCATTTGCCAAGCTGAATCACGTAACTTATTTTCCTAGTCCTCTACTAATATTGGCTGCTGGTAAAATTGAACGCTAAATACTCCAGACATAGGAAGCAGCCACCCTTCAACCCATGTACCAACACGAGTCTCTCAGGCATTCCCTGCAGCTGAGATTGAACTGTTCCCCACATCAGAAAGTTACAGGCATGGTTATTAATCACCTAAATATATAGCCCGTTAAAAAACATAACCTCAGCACTTCCCTTTATGATATGATGCTTAAGTCAGCTCCTAAACATCCCACGGATGTTTAGTCAGCATCTGTTCAAAGCCCACTGCCCTTCTGCTCTCTCAGTCAGGTATGTCTTTGTTCTCATCACCTATGAAAGGATGAAAGAAGGATGAAATAAGCCTTGATCACTTTATACATAATCATTGCATCCCATCAAGTATTTATCCTTTCCAGACCAGGCAGATAAACTCCAGGTTCATATTCGCCTTGTCCCTCAGTATTTGAACCATGTCCTGCTGGCTGCATCCCAGGAATACAACACAGCAATAGCCTCTTCAGATCTCATTGATTTTTCATTCTGTACCTCACTCAGTCACTCATCCTCCTTTTGGCTGAATTTAGACTTCAGCTGCAGTCATCATCTTGGAGCCTGGGTGGTCTAAGCATCAAACCACTGCCAGGGACAGAGCTAGGCAAGCAGACGGGAAAATAGTATTTCTCTATTAATACATTAATAACTCTGTCTTGATTGCTGTTAGTACCAAAGAATTTCACTCCCAGTCTAATAGGCATAACAGAACTGACACCGCCGTCTTTCCATAATAATAATCCTGTCGTCAGCCTCAGACTCTGACTGCTCCTGAAATGAATTATTGCTCTGTAAAAATGAAGTATGTTGCGCTGCTGTTATCTGTTAATTATCATCAGTTGGTTTCTGGAAAAGTATTCTGCCATCTATCTATAAATACATCTAAAAAGATATTTTTCTAAGGTTTCCCTTCAGAATCCATGAATTTAATAAAGTCACAGGCAGTAATGGTGAAGAAGAGCCCTTAAGGAGCTGATCAGCTATGACAAGGCCAAGACCTTCATCAGCTTTCCAATTTAAAGGAAGGCTTTATGATATTCTGAAATTTGGTGCTCCTTACTGGAATTCCTTCTCTCCTAAAGGCTAATACCTGCCTGTTACTCCTTTTTTATACCTCTGCTTTCTTTTAGCACGCTTAATCCTGCTTTTTCTGCTCTTACAGAAAGCCAAATCAAAAGTCTGAAGAATTTCTAATACTAAAGACACAGACAAAATAAGAAATACCAATAAAGAACTCATGTGCTGAGCATTCCTTTAAAAAAAGAGATTACTCATTGATTTACTCTGGAAATCAATATTCCAAATGGATGGTATTTATGTGACTGAAGCCTGGCAGAAACACCTTTGCCTTTGTATAAAGGCCCAAAGTGGTGTCTGCTTGCTTTGTTTTCTTTCTCATTATCTAAATTGAAACATGCAGTATGGAAGCGTCAGCAGATGGAAACGGTGTTCACGTTGGCAATGTGTTAAAGAAGGTTACAAAAAAGAAAAGGGAACGTTGCTTCTGCATGCTTAATGCCTCTGACTGAAGAGGGACAACAGCCAACATTGCCCTGCTTCAACAAGAGAAATAAATTCCTGGGATAACAAGGCAGAGAGGAACATGGGCAAAAGGGGAAATCATCCACGTAAAATGAAAGATCAAATCACAGCTTGTGCAATAAAACTATTCTAATGCACACAAATGCTGTAACACAGAAGATCAAAGAAATCCAAGCAACAAAGAGCAAATGCAAAGCTAGAGCTGACCCACACCAGTAATTACCAAGTGCAGCATCCAACTGGATCACAGTCCCAGGACACTCAGCCAAGAGCCCTGGGACTCTCTGCTTGACCCCAGAAGTGGGGGCAGACCTGTGGAATCCCTGTGGACGTATAGGGATATATGCCTGCTCTCCCCAGCCTGCCTCTGAAAGCATGTACTAGTACAGGTACTGGAAGCTTGCCTACCACCAAGGACCATCACCTTCCCTCTCCACACAGTCTTCCCTTCCCACCAATAACAACAACATCCTGGAATCCCACTGTGAAAGATTATGCTCTCTGGTTCCTAGTACTGAAATGAAATTCATCACGCAAAGAGAAGACAGGAATTTTCTGGTTTTTATAATATCATATGCATTGGTGATTATTAGATTTTTAACTTCAAGCCCTTAAACTTGAAAGTGGGCTTTTGCAACCAGAGAGATCCATATATTGAGAAGTTGTACGATGGTCATCTCAAAGAAAACTATTCAGACTTAAACCAGCAACACCGATTTCATCAGATCTAAGTGTCACTGAAGCCCCAAACACCACTTCACATTTACCCACCAATTCATTTATGAACAGCAAGTGATCTCATGTTACCTTTAACACTGTTGTTACACGAACATTTGATCACACAGCAACTTGTCATCTCATCCTAATGAGAGCATTATAAATCCGCTTATAAATACCATCTCCTGAGGCAGCAGCCTGAAGATCTTGGTGGGGTAAATAGTCTTCCTTTGTGAAGTTTCTGGTTTTCACATTTCATCAGTTCTGCAGCTCCCTCCCTGCTACTTCTGGAGCTGGTTTCGATTTTAAAAGAATTTGGAAAAATATATGGATTAAAATTGCATTATTGAAAACTTCTGAATTGGCATTATGTAAAAACATACACAAAAGAATTCACTAACACCCCCCCTTAATTTTAACAACTATTGCAACCATTAAAATACCTATCTTTAAGATTTCTTCTATACATTTCTTGACAAGGTTGAAGGTGGGTCAAGAAGATAAGAAGATGCTTTCAATCTTGCCATGAAATGTGAAAGGAAGTCCGCAGTAATTCCTAAAATCATTACATTACACTATATATCACCTTCCTTTTGCTTACACTGTCAAGTAATATATACCTAAAACTCAGTGTGAGGTAAAAATGTTCAAGGTACATCCACATAAAGTGTATTTTAATACATGAATGAACAAACACAAACTGTCTGAGGAACAGTGAGATTTCCAATGCTCCCAGAGTCAGCCTAACACTCATCCCACCGACTTAAGATGGAGAAACATTAGGCTGAGGGTGAGAACTCTGGAAATCCCACCCACATCACCCTACCAGGGCACGAAAATTTTGTGGGAGAAACATATAATGAAGGCCTATCAAATCCAGAATGGTAGAGCACCTTCCATAGCAGAAGGCTTGAAGAATAGAGCTTTCTGAATCTGAAAAGAAAGGAATTGAAAATGAATTTAGTTAACCAAATTGGAAAGAGGAGTGGATTTTTGTTTGTTTGTAACTGGCATCATTTTTAAATGAAGGAATCTGGAGGATATTAAGATTTATACTGAACTGATGCTGAAAGTATTTTTGTATTTTTAAGAGCCAAAAATATTCTCCTGCCAAAACCTGTAAAATGTTTTTTAAAAAAGGAAGAGAAAAAAGAAATGGAATTCACAATTCTCATAGGGAAGTAATCATCAGCTCTAATTAGTCCCTGGCAGAGGAGTCTGAGCAAGAGCGATAGACTCAGGGCATCCAAAAGTGTTTAGTCTAGACTAAAACCACACTGGAATTCTCTGCAGACTAGACCTCAGCTCTCTGGATCTGGAACAACCATCTATATTGGCTGCACACAACAATACAGCCTAGATCCCATTCCAGGCTTTGCTCCTGCCTTTCTTTATTTAGTCCTATTGCTATTCCCCCTCCCACAAGCACTGAGACAACATGATTGTCGCAAGCATTTTAAACCTGGCTAATGAATGTAGGTGATTCTCCCTCCCATCATCTGTACAGTAAACTTGTGAGCTAAGCCCAAAACAATAAAACCAGAAAACCATGTTCATCTGCTCGGCAGCAACCAGCACCAACTGCTGCCAAAAAGGGAGCCTGGAGCTGCTCTTTATAAAATTTTGTCAGCACAATTAATTCTGAAATATGCTCTGAAAATGTGGAACATGGCCCAAATGTCACAGCGCTTCCCATGTATTTAAGTATCCTATTGAGAGGATCTGATGCTCAGTCCGTTCATCTACAGACCTTGCTTTGCTGTGCACAAGATTCAGCCAGTAAACAATTTCCTCCTCAAAGTTATTCCCAAATGAAATTTTTTCAAGAGAAGATGCTTGCTACCTGGACTCCTTTGTCATCATCCTGCAGTGATGCACTTCAAGGATGTTGTTCAAGCTCTGCAGGATCCATGGGAAGGACCTACCTGCAGGACCAGGCAGGCTCCTTTACTCCTCAGTTTACGAGAACTGAGCCTGGATTAGGAGCCAGGTTGGTCTTCCAGACCCCTCAGAGCACAGCAATGCCATCTGCTATCCCTGCTTTCCCTTACTTGATATCCTAGAGAAAGAGTTTGCCACTTAGCCCAGTATCTACCTGCAGCAACAATGAAGTAATGCTGGCATAAACAGCATACTTCCATCTGAACCAGGGAGCTGCATCTATTCCTCCAGCAAAGCAAAAAGGTGACTATTGAATATGAATACCTGGTAGGCTTTATCTACTCGTACTGCTTGAATTGCACCTCCTTTTTGAGACAATTCAGACACAGCTCCAAGTTTTCCAGTGCATTTTCTCATGACTCCAAATCCAGTGATCACCGAACTCTGCAGAAGTCCAGTTTGATTCATCTTACATCTTAACTTTAACATATGAGGGCATCTAACATGAAAAACATGTGTTTAATATGCTTTGTCCTAAAGGCTATGACTGCACCCTAAGTGTGACCATTCTGAAAAGTTCAACACTTGTATGTGTATTGTAACCTTCTGAAATTGAGATTTTTATGAATTATAGATTTTGCTGGGAAAACAAGCCCAGAATCCCATTGTAGAAAGTGGAATGGATGCATTTATTTTGCTTATAGGTTGCATTTAACTCACGTTAAAAAGATGTCTCCAGATGGACACAGGAATTGTGGTTAATCAAGTAGCCATCTCTAATTACAGGATCACACCAGTTGCCCACCACTACTTCCAGGGAAGCCAGAACAGATGTTTAAAGGGATTCTCCCAGGATTTAAGAGTCCTTGCAGGGGAAAAAAAAACACAGCTTGAAGCAATAGAGCAAAGGATTAGAACTCTAATGTAAAGTTAACCACTGGCAAATTATATTAGTTAAGCAAACTTTCCTAAGGAAACAATAACTAGTTTGCTTAGACTTACATGCTTCTCCCCTTGCCCTGGGCCAGAACAGACAGCTCTGTAGCCTAGCTGTCCTCACAGTTTAGGACAGATTCTGCCTTCTTTCTTGTACCAGCACCATGTCCTGATGTCTGCCTGCATCTAGCCCTACTTACACATGGCCTGTCCTGAGCCTCTAAAACATCACTTACCAACACATAATGATTTATACCACCAAGAAACAAACTCCAAAAGACTTCACACCCCACTATGTGTGCAAGCTGGCCTTGCCTGGTGGCCCCTCTGTGTGCAGTGAAGTAAATACCACACTTCACATGGGACCAGAGAGAAAAGGACTTCCAACACAGAGACAGAAAAGTGGGAAAGGGGAGGATGGAGGCCAGCTGGAATGTCCCTGGAGCTCCCCAGCCTCCTCTGCAGCATGATTTCTCCATACCATCTTCTCCCCCTGTCTGGGGAAACTCTCTGGTTATTCCCTCCAGAAATGGACCCTTGAGACATTCTCAGAATGTGTGTTCAAATCAGTGTGTACATCAAAAACGATATCAGCATCCACAGTACAACACCGAAGTTGCACATCAGACACACATTTCTAAGTGTGTTTTTCATCCACGTGTTCCTTCTGGGCAAAAATAACACTTCAGTGATAACCGAGCTCTGTCTGACGATAACCCGTTATCATTCATTCACAGAATATCTCCTACATTACAGCTCCAGAAATAATGCAAGCTCCAGATAGTCTTTATCTATAAAGAAAGACTCCATTTAACAACACTCTTAGTCCTGGGGCTGCTGCAATGGGGGCTGGCTGTCAAGGCTGTCACTGGATGACCTTGGGTAGGTCATGAGATCTGTGCACCTCGCTTACCTATCTTACAAACAGAGACTGCCACCAAATTCAAGGGACCTTTTTGAGACTGCTACATAAACATGGAATTTAATATATTACCCCTGTATGAACTGAAAGGGTAAAAGAGAACTCATCTGAATTCAAATACTCCAGGCTCTCTACAATATAATCAACTCCAAGGATGCACACAAAGAACTGTAGTTCATGTTAGCCTGAAAAGTCATATCAAAATGACAAAATGCTCTTGTGAAGCCTGAAGGAATTTAGGAAACCAGACAGAAAGGCTCCCCCTGTTATGCTTCCAGGACTGTCAAAACCAGGAGGTGTTAGAAATCTTGATCACCACCAACTTCCAGCATGACTTCTCACTGAATATTTGTATATAAATTTAATCCAGAGTCAATTCCTAAATTACAGCTTTATAAAATATCTGTAACAAAAATTAAAATAGCTTAAAATCTGCCATAAGCTTTGGAATTACATTTTCCATGGAGTATTCTGAATGGCTGGGAAACATGAATGCACTTCCTTGTGGAGTATCTGTAACTTTGGTTAAAGATTATTTAGAACTGGCCACATTCCTCAGTCAGGTTTTGTGCTTTGCTGGATCTACGCAGTAATATCAGGAATGACAGGATAGTCATATTGCCAAAAACCAAAGTCTTGCAGAAGAGTTTGCTATTTAAACATGCACACAGGCATACATACAAACAACTCCATGGGGTGCACTGGTGAAATGATAGGTGATTTCCCTCTCGCATTTCTGGGACATCGTTTCCTAACAAGAACAATCATCCTCCTTTCCTCCAGCTGCTCCTATGTCACTTCTGCAAGGCTGGAAGGGCCTTATGAGTTTCTATTTGAACCTGCCATGTGCATGAGTTTAACTTGCATCTTTCAGCACTGTCACTTGTCATGGCTTCTGTAACAATATTCATCCCAGTCTACTCTAGTAGACATACTCTAGTAATGACATTGGAATACCATTTCCACTATCAGTGTCTTTACAGCAAGACAAGACTACCAGATGAGTGGCATGGCAAGACCAGAATTACATATCAAGTAGTACCTGCTATTTTTATATCTCTCTTTTCCTTTGTACAGCAAAAAGCCTTGCAACCATTCTTCCTGTAAAATAAATATATTCAAAATCATGGAAATAACAGCTACCTTTTCGTGCGTACCATGAAGCTTTAACACTGGAAGAGAAGAAAGCACCTATCTTCTCTACAGTCCTGGCACTGCTGTTGTGCCCATGAGATCTAGCTTGGAATCCAGTCTTCCACACCCACAGCCTACCTATATACAGACATCAACAGTACCAACCTATCGTCATATTCCAATACTATTTCTAAACGTACAAGTAAGAGTAGACCAAGGGCCTGACTTACTCTTCTCTTCTTCAAGAACAGAAATATTCTTGCTGTGAGGTTTGGCTCAAAGCCAGTTCTTTTAGACTTAAAAAGAAAAGAAAGATAAAAAAAAGGACCACAAAAATAGGAACATACTGAATGCTAAACATTTTGAAACTGTGCATCTTAATAGCAACAGCATCTGCTCTCTATAAAGTGGTATTTTTGTGCCAACAATGTAGAAAATGAGTACAATGCTATGGTAGTGCTGCTAGTTTCAAGTTGATTATGGAAAGCCTCATCAAGACCTGAATTCTCCAATGAAACCAAAGCTCTTTATTTTTGACTTCAGGCCACCTGGCTTTTGAACAAAGAATTGTGACTTGGAGATGTATGCCTTAAAGGACCCATATTTTCATCTGCCGGGAATTTAAGTGAGCTACTGAAAGCTCTTCTCTGAATTTTCAGATCTAACTGCTATGACTGCTTCTTCCCATCTCATCTAGTACTGCAGTCAAGTTCTGATGCAGAACTCAGTAACAACTGGCATGAGGGTGCTGTTCATGGAAAGATTAGTGGAACTGGTTGGTAGTAGGCAATAGGTGGTCATGATTCCTTCTGCTTTCACTAGGCTTTCTCATTTCTTTCATCATTCCTAGCACTAGTACTCTTATCACAGGTCACAGAATGGTTTGTGTTCGAAGGAACCCCCACTGGTCACCTAGTCCAACCTCTCCACAATGAGCAAGGACACCCCCCAAGCAGTTCAGGCTGCCCAGAGCCCCATCCAACCTGACCCGGAATGTTGCCAGCCACAACCTCTCTGAGCAACCTGTAAGGACACCTTTACACAAGTCACAACACATGTCAACAGCACGTGCTCAACAAAACCCAGCAGCATTCCCTTTTTACCAGTTAGACAAGGTGAAATCTCACCATCATCTAATGATGGGGTACATATACAAGGTATAAATCCATCAGAGAAAAAGTGACCCCAAGGAACAGCTGCATGAAGAAACTACCATTCCAGACCACATTACATGTCTTTTCAATAGGTTTTGTGTAACTTTTCTTTCTAAAACGAAGATTCAAACCAGCACATGAAATACGTATTTGGATGTGCAGAACATGCTGTTGATCCAGCTTTACTCATTGGAAGTTTATTTCTAGGAGAGATTTCCCCTGATATTACTGTAAATCTATTGATAACACAAGATAATAAAGATGCTGTGGGGACAGAAACATCTTTTACCCATCTGCTAGATACTGTTTACCTACAAGGACACATTAACAAGAAGTTATTTAAAATAAAGCAACCTACAGTATAAAGCTTCTACACGGGCTTTAGAGCATCATGGTGACACTCAATGCACATCATCTCTAGCAATCCCTGGCATCACTAATGCCCCTGGTAGCAACAGGGGAATTAATTCAGTACATTCATCCCAAGCAAACTTATGTCAGGGCACGCTGGCCAACTCCAAAAGGACATGCAGTTCTTTATTTGCATTTTGAAGGCTGCACTATTAGCCTCTCAAATCTGAAGGCTCTTTCATCCCTATTAGGGTCACTAGGTGACCATTTATAAGCTGATGCTTATAAAACTTGGTAGATTTACAGCTCTGAAACCTGGTGCCTTCCAGTGTGACAGTGTGAATTTGATCCTTGCTGTGGCTGCTACATCCTACCCTACACTCACCAAAGGGTATGAGGACACAAAGCTCCCTCCTGCCTACTAGCTGGAGATGGAAACCTGACACACAGTGCCCCTAAAACCCAGAACCACTCTCCAGACTCCATGCAACACACATCCCCAGCTGCAGAAGACTCAGAGGGTACTGGGAGCAATCTGAAGCACATGAGGGAAGATGCCTATTGTGGTCACTTCACAGGCAAACATAACAAAGCACTGCACACGGAATAGCCTTAAACTAAGACAGACCAGATGCAATTAAAACCCAGGTTTACAACAGTGGATACTACTTTTGTTTCTTAGCAAAAGGCTAATTGCCCATCTCACGGGTGTAGTGGAAAAATCCCGACAGCATTTTGTTTTAACCTTATTTGCCTACAAAATATAAGTGTGATTTCATTTGTTATAAATTGGCTGATAATAAGAAATGAGATGTCTGGATGAGTGCCATCTAGACAGCAAGTCATGGATTTATTTAATTTTATTTTAGTATAAAAAAGACTATCTCTGTTTCCTCTATTCTGTTTAATTCTTCTCTGTTCTTACAGGGTTCTTCATCAGGGAAAAGGCCAGAGGAAAAGATACCTCATTCAGGAAATTGCCTCATTCTCAGAGTGCTTTACAGAATGGGGCAGAAAAAGATTGAAATGGTTATTCTCAGAGGACAGTGCTGTAATATTCTTGCAGGCATTAATACGTATCTCAAGAATCTAGTCCTTAGGAGGAAATTATAATCTTTTCCTGGCCATACTGAAGTGGTTACTCTTTTGAGGACTATGAGATCCATCATTCAAAATGAGACTGTTCTCATGCTGATTTTTCTTCTTTTAAAAGAATGCACAATAAAGACTTAATCTTTGTCAAACTAAATAACCTCGTTTGCAGGATTCACCAGCACACTTCTTAATCCATGTCTATCACTTCCTGCTACCTCTTGCAAAATTACTATGTTAAGAGGTAACCCAGTTTGCTCACACATCTTTGTTTCAGCCCCAAAGACAGAGTCTGATTACTCCCTAAGGGAGCATGCATTAAACTATCATGCTATATTTCCTAAGAACTCAAATTTAGTTCATACAGGGTGACCTTGAGATAGGAATTGCCTGTAGGAGGAAGATTTAGTTTACAACAAGCCAGTGAAGATGAAATCAGGATTCTCTATATTCCTTTGCTGCAAGAAGCGAGAAAAAGTCCTCCCTACAGGATGCACTTACAGCTCAGAAATTGTCTCCATGGACCATTCTCTTACTTGTTGTGACAATGAATCCCTAGATTCTCCTGTGTTCCAGCAAAGGGTCTTAGATCTTTTGGTAGTGCTTTACCCTGTGTTTTTTCCTCATCAGTTCTCCCCTATTCACAGGAGGGTTCAATAGCATGTTTAACTCCAGTACACTTTTTCCCCAAACAGGAGACTCCTAATCCCACATTATTTTTAGTCTTCTTTCCAAAAGAAATGGCATGTGTGGATTTTGCTGCTAGCCTGTCTGTGCTCCTAGTCCCATTCTTCTTTGAACCTCCCCATTAATCTTAACCAACTCTAGACTTGGAATTGAAGTCTCAAAGTTCTGATGTATTTTGTAACAATTAGCAGCTGATATAGCACAGACCCTATTAATCCTTCCACTACTTAGTTTACATGGATGCAAGAAAGCAGCAATTTTCCCTTGCTATATATAACTAACATGCCTTGCAGAAGCATCCTTCAACCTAAACTGGGACATTTCCAAATCATTGTATTCATTCAGAAGATACTCGGAATGTTCCACTCAAAATCTGAAAGTTATGTGTTCCATAAGTAAAATGCAGAAGCTTCTGTACTGAGAGACCAAGGGAGAATGGAAAAGTTAATGAATTAAACCAGTTCTACTCAAGTTTGCTAACCATGCAAACAGTAAAACAGCAGATCAGAAAAGATTATTACAATGGTGCATTTCAGCCTCTTATACTAAAAATGGAAAAACCCTGGGCAATTCTAGGGAATCTTAGTCAGTGCTGAGAAAAGAGATGAGTTCTTTCCTCACTGCTAAACTACGCTCAGACCCTGATGCAATTACAGAGCTGCAGCTCCTCACCGCCCTTGAGAAATGGACATGTCTTTACTTGCTGGTAGAATTCCTTTATAGCTCAGAAGGAGGATACTCAAATTCAAGAAAAATGAATCAGTTCCGTATTTCTGCATATAGTCCCATAAATTATTGAATTTCTGAAGTTAATAAAGCTGAATTTGTTTTATGATTTCTAAACCAAATAAAAAATAAAAAGATCCTAACTTATTGCTGCTAAATTCTTGTACAGATACTGTTGAGAACAACACAACTCCCCCATCCAAACAACAGGAAAATTAGATAAATTCTTACTGAAAACAGCACCTTAATGTTTTAAAAACAGATGAAAGGCTTTTACACAACTTTCAGGGGTTTTGGCATTTGGGGTCTTTTTTTGTTAGAGATCCATGTAGACATATTACATGCAACTTCAAAAGTAACAGCCTTTTCAGTGTAACCTGATTTAAAGCTGTACCAGTTTAAGCTAAATCAGCCATGTGTCATAGATATTTAAAGTGTCATTTTACTCAAGATGCAGGAAATTACTCAAGAGCTGTTGGAACAAGTCCAGAGGAGGCCACGAGGATGATCAGGGACTGGAGCATCTCCCATATGAAGACAGGCTGAGAGAGTTGGGGCTGTTCAGCCTGGGGAAGAGAAGGCTGCGTGGAGACCTCAGAGCAGCCTTCCAGTATCTGAAGGGGGCCTGTAGGGATGCTGGGGAGGGACTCTTCATTAGGGACTGCAGTGACAGGACAAGGGGTAAGGGGTTCAAACTGAAACAGGAGAGGTTTAGATTGGATCTAAGGAAGAAATTCTTTCCTGTGAGGGTGGTGAGGCACTGGAATGGGTTGGCCAGGGAGGTTGTGAGTGCTCCATCCCTTGCAGTGTTCAAGGCCAGGTTGGATGAAGCCTTGGGTGCCATGGTTTAGTGTGAGGTGTCCCTGGTTATGGCAGGGGGGTTGGAACTGGATGATCTTAAGGTCCTTTCCAACCCTAACTATTCTATGATTCTATGAATCTATGCTGGGGAGGGCCTCTTCATTAGGGGCTATAGTGACAGGACAAGGGGTAGCAGGTTAAAACTTAAACAGGCGAGGTTTAGATTGGATCTAAGGAAGAAATTCTTTCCTGTGAGGGTGGTGAGGC